>JAAAKR030000141.1:12808-23546 GCA_010014985.3 Delias pasithoe
AAAAAGTTTTCCTGTTTTCATTATGTCCATTTTTGTGGACGGAATTGATATACTTTTCTCAGTTACAATGAATTAACAACAAATTAATAAGCAAAACTTGTAAATTGAAATTACAAAAACTTTACAGGACGCTTATTTCATCGTAGTTGACTACGAACGGAAGTGATCTCCTACAACCAGAAAACATGGAAGCGCTATTGTTCCCAATAAAAAATATTCTTGAAGGAATATCAATATTTGGTATTATATAAAAAAAAATAAAGACAATATTATTTATTCACTAATCTCTTTATATATTAAAATATATATCATGATAGAGTTATTAAGTACAAATTAAAAATAAAGTATTTCAAAATTTTTTTAGGAATGGCTAACTCACTATTGGGCAGAGTGGCCTTTACAGCTTAACGTGGGCTGGTATCGCCGAGAACTTATAATTGTTACCGCTACTAGCGCAATATCGTCCATGTGAATTGACTCGGCTAGGACTGTCGCGGGAGAGTGTTCCCGGTTTGCTCACCGATGTGAAGCTGAGCGCAAAGATGCGTCCTCGTTATCGTTTCCGGCGAAGGCGGTTTTTACAGTGATTCCTACACTGAACCCTTACATCTGATTTTGCTTATTCCTGGCTATTAATGTAGTATTTGCTATTATGATAGGATCACACGGATTCTGCAGTGTGTTTTTTCATGGTATAGCGGACAACGGAGTGGGTGGGTCTCCTATATGGTAAGAGAACACCGCCACCCTTGGACAATCGCGCCACAGTCCGCGCATTGGTTGTGTTGCCGGCTTTTTACGCCACTTAAGTGGCATTTTTAAGGGACTCACTGAGCAAAACACAGTAGCCGTACCTTTTAAATACAACTACCATTTCACGCTGAGTATTCTGTGAGACCGTGGAATCATTTCGGACGAGCCGGCCCATGTTGTGGGTCAGCATATGCTTTAGCATGGTTCTACCAGTATTATGACACTCGCCCGGCCACCATGAATCCGGGAACAGGATTCAAAATCGATATCTCTCGTTTCATGGTAGACTTTTAGAACAATTTAGCTACGAGGCCCTCAAAACGGTATTACGGTCTCCAATGTCTATGTGTGGCCGGAAAAGGTAATTTACGCACCAATGGGTTGGGATGGATCTTGGCGTTGACGAAAGGTATTTAAAAAAAATTCCTATTGGCACGAAGCTGTTTAATATATACAAAATGTGAATTTTACTAATTTCAAAGACCAATATGATACACCAGAACGTTAGGATTAGATTATGTTATATGTAGGATGCTAACTGTTGTGTACAGGTAACAATGAGTTATCCTAATTACAAATAATCCCTCTATACCTATGCGTTGGGCACGAATTTAGCATTCAATCAAAGGAACACGTAAAATATGATCAATTAAATCAGACATATTTTACAATTTCATTTAAAATTGCTTTTATGATGTTTTTCATCCAAGTACGTTTTAATAAAAAAGTTAGTTATTAAATAAAAGACCCACTATTGTATTGCTGCTACAATAAGGAAATCAGTTAACCAATTAAGTGTATAGTTAAACATAAATACTAATTTATGACTGAAATAATATAAAGACAATGGAGTAGTGTATTTACAATCATTCAATATGTTGAAAGTGGTGTTGTGTGTGTTGTCAATACTGATGGTCGGTGGAAGAGAAATTGTAAGTTTTACTAACGCTCTGTAGTAGGTACTACTTTCCATGATTGCTAATTGTGGTCTTTAAAGTTTATAGATTATTTATATGTTTTTAAGTTGTTATATATGATCTTATATATTATTCGATAATCACGATTAATTAATTTCAGGATTACATCAAGCCACCGCTATCAGAAGTACCAAAGTTATTCGACATTTCATTACGCTGTATGACACAAACCAATATCGACGCGGACACAATTAACAAAATTTTAACATGGTCCTTTAAAAACGCGGGGAGTGCTAGAAAATTTATATTCTGCTTTTTAAACAACGCAAAGTACGCAAATGATGACGGTCATTATATTGTACAAAATATAATTCCTTTAGTAGAGCATAACAAAAAAAAGGATGAATTTGAAAGAGTTTTAAAAGAATGTAACAAACTTGAAGGAACAGATAAATATGATACGTTATTTAGAATATGCACGTGTACTCACGACAGGACACCTATATGGTTTTCTACCTAAAATAAGACTTAAGGTCATAACTGTCATAATGAAATCCGTGTTATTGTAACCATGGATACAGGTTTTTGTTTACGCAATATTATTATTTCAGGAATAATAAATAACTAGAAGGTACATTTGAAATTAAAAAGGTTTATTAACATAATTAGTATTTAATTATAACAGATAATATTTGTAAATAAATAAATTAGAAGAAAAATAAATACATTTATTAAATTAGCTACAGCCGCCACTATCACTCTCACGAAAAAGTAAACACCGACTATTAGCGAATTAATCTTGCTTGAGCGATTGATTTTGTAGAGATAGTCGAGATGAATATGAAATTATTTTACATCTTGTAACATATTCCTATTATTTCAATCGTCTTAAACTGACTGGAACCTTGTGCAGAATGACATACCGTCTTTGACAATCTGAAAAATAGTTTTCACCTTTTACTTACCATAATTAACTAAAATAATAACGTGGAATATGTTTTTAGTAGTAGTAATTTAATATTTAATTGAATTACAAGTAGAAGTGTACTATACCTGTTGTTTAACTAGAAAATCAAAGCCTATAACTTTTCGAACGGCCAAATATGTTATAATTTTGAGATGTAGAATTTTTCCTCGATAAAGTTTGAATTTCTTAATGGGATAGCAGTTTGAACGAACATGTTTTTGCAACATATTTAGCAAACTACGTTTCATAGAAAAATGCTTCTAACGGCAAAATAATTGATCCATAGACGTACAAAGGTATTCGCTTACTGATAACTAAATGAAATACGAGTGTATATTTTTGTTTCTTATTGTTTGTTTACAATTTATCTGTGGCAGCTCCTTCAAGCTCTCCATTTGAAATGTAAAAAATAAAAAATAAAAATTTTATATCTAACAATAAATTGTGTCTTTAATAAATCTAGTAATAATATAGACTAGAAAAGACCTTTATTGATTAAATCAAATAACTTAAACTAGTTAAATATAAGGTGTATATACCTACGTACAAAAATTACTGCTTTGTCGAAGAGTTGAACAATAAACATATTATAAATGTTCCGGCAATGTAGTTTTAACCTATCAAAAGAGCAGTAGCATACTTCAATGCACCTGTATCAAGCTCAAGCTAAAATTATTAAAATTATTTTTCATTTCCATAATTTGTGTTAAAAATTTTTTCAAATTTTAAAAATAATCTTCAAAATAAATATTATAACTTAAATTTTTTTTACTATTAAGTGAAAAATCGTAATGGCGCCATCCGTTTTATTCAAAAACAATGTACATAATATAGTTCATACTTAATTCCTTAAAGTCATTTATTTGAATTTTTTTTAGTATTGCTAAAAAAAATTATCCTACCAGTTCAGTTTAAAACTCAAGAACGCAACACGTGAACCACTTTTCGCAGGAGTCTACTGGTCATTTAAACAAAATTGTCAACTAGTTCAGTTATTTAAATAGTTCTAGAAATAGCTGCAAATAAAGCATATTTATATGCCCGTTTCAGATACTCTGTATGCTGTTAAAAATATTGTCCTGGCCATGTTGCAATACTATCACTCGATGTTTGCACGCTACGTCAGCAATATTCAGAGGTACACAGTAATATATTATAATTGTAATTATGTATAAGTTTGGTGTATTAGTAAAACTCAACGTCAAGTACGTGAAAGTAAGCTTCAAAGGAAGTCAATTTTATAAGTATTTTAATTAACTTTGTTAAATTCTTGCTCAAAAAAAATAAGACTTATTAAATAGAAATGTAGAATGCAACGGAATCTGTCTACTTACTCGTAAAAGAACAAGCACACAGATTTATTTAAAAATAATAGACAGATACATAATGCCAATTACTATATGTTTTTTAATCTCTTATGAATATACTAACCTTTGGTGAAGGAGATAATATTAAGTAAAAGCTCTGACCATTGTTAATGTAGTTACGCAAAGAAATTATTTATAACTATTTCATAATACTAAGAAATAAATTACGAGAATCATAACGTAATAATAGGCTTTTATTTTTATTTACTTTGACAGACACCTTATTGGTTATTCGTGGAAACGATTTTTCTCCCTCCAATTCGGCTGATGTATGGCTCGATCAAATAATTCCGTTTATCTTTTTCGCTTTACGCTCTTTTTGTGGAAACAATCCCCGGCTCCAACTGATATACACGAGCTTTTAAGTTTTTGATTTGTGATGGATTTGAAATTATGTTATGAAATATAAGAAATTTTTGGTGTTTTTATGGAATCCACCGCGTAGGTATTTTCTTATTTTATTCGAGACTGTGTTATAAGTTAATTCATCATTACTGTCCTGAATAAAATTGGATACATTGCCGACGAGGTTGAAGTAGCTGCTAAGAACTAGTATTTTATAAGATTGCTCTTTCACGGTAGTGTCCTAAATATCATTATATTATCAAAATTTAATGAGTCTAAAGCATTGAAACAAAATTGTTTAAATTAATACATCATAACATAAGAAGAGAAGGTGTTGGTATGGCAATATTCCGAAAATGTTTTGAACAACATTTCACAATATACACAACTTTGAAATAGAAGACACAGGAACGAAGATATCGTAGCACTCCAAAATAATCTTGAAAGGGTATTATATTGTTGGAGGTGCGGGATATTGAAATGTATGGAGAGAAGCGTCAGCCCCGTAATAGGCCAGAAGTGGCCAGCACTAGCCGTTTGCTCCATCCACAGGTTGTTCAACCCATAAAAGGCATTTTAGAAAATCGTTAATAGATATTGTCGTGCAATATCTACAGATTCCAAATTAGGACAGCTTTATAAATGCGAAACTGTTCTGTTTATAAAATATTGCAATGGAGTGCGTTTGATCGTTTTATAAATAGACATTATGCACTTCGATACAGATGTCAGAGAGTGCTGTGAACGAACTAATATCCGGCGTCGTCACGTTGAAGTGGCGTGTTCGGTTTCACAGTATTGTAGTCACGCAGAGTGCCGGGACAAGCCACACGTGACAGCTTAGCTTGACGTTTCAATAGCCAACATTTTATATTATGAGATAAAGTTTAATACTATTACACTGTCGGGTAAAATTACCCTAATGCTGAGAAAATGTATTTTCCTAACTGGAATTTGGCAATCTTACGAGTTTTAACTACGTAAATAAAAGATCACCTAACAATTGAAGTAACTTTATATCAGCTATTTGTGACTTGAAATAACATAAATATATTGGTTAGAAGTATGTAATTAAAATTTATTCAAATCCATTGCTTTGTGATATTCGTTCATTGAATTGGTTAACCGATATCGAATATTCTTGTACAGCAATTCATTAATACTGTTATACACAGCATCAGTTAACGTTTAATATTTTAGTGATATTGGATAGGATTTAACCATTCATATTATATGAGCAAATGTTTTTCAGCTTCCGCAATGGATTAGTGAACAGTATAAAAACACTATAGAGTATTAATTAAGTAAAGGTGTATTTTGAATGATATATAAGTTGTTAAGATTAAAAGAACATGTTTTATCTATATAAACACGTTCAAGCAACCCCGTGAACTGTTTATATTTAGTTAGCCGAGTTTGAAGACAATAAATAACTAGGAGCTTAGGAATTTTATATACATAGGTTACACACGAATTCATACATACACAACAGCCCAGCACAATAAGACAACAATAGGATGAATCTTTGCTGTAATATATGATTTTTAGACACGCAGACAGAAGCTTTAACAACAGTATGCTTAATGATAAGAATTGGAAAGCAAAATTCCGCAGAGGTAAATCAATACAGTATTTCATCGGTATTGGATAAAAGCTTGCTGTGAGCCGGGATTTCGGCTAGCACAGTGTCGGTGTCAGGCGCAGATTAATGTTCAACAAGGATAAAAGCAGCCAAGTGAATAAATGCGACAATGGAATGTATAGCTGTAAATTCTTGTTTATGGATTGCCCGGATTTTACATTCGGAAATGCAGATTGCTAAATATCGGACTAGCTATGTCTGTGTCTTATTTTGAACGGAGCATTTGCAGACGGTATTAGGATTTATTATTTCAACTGAAATAGTTTTTAGTGTTGCGATAACTCGACTTGTTGCGTGCACGACACGTGCTATATACATTTAAAAACAACACAATATCCATTTTTCAATATGTGTGTAATACATAGAGCTTTAACAACTAATCCGATGCAATTAGTTTTGATTGAAAGCTTAACATTGGAATCCTTATAAATGAACTTTAATTTTGCTGGTATTTATTATGTAAATATGATATAAATAATGTAATGTTACTTTTATAAAGCTTATAAATCAGAACAGCACATAGGCATATATGTAATGATATTGTGTAAATTAGTCTAAATATAAAAAGTGTCAGGTAAGTTGAAAAAATTAACCGATTTTCGAGCCATTCTGGCGTGCGCTGCAAATACCGTAAAAGTTACAAAAATATAATGTATGGTGGAAATGCACCTCCTGTATAGTTCTATAAATAAGTCAGAGATAGTATATATCTATTGTATATTTTATATGTGAACCATTAGCGCTAAAAAAAGTGTAAATAAAATAAAACATTTTGATTTGTTTCGGTATGGAGGTAGTTGACATCCTAGATTAACACACACACACATAAATAATGATATTTTGTAAATTGGTCAAAATATAATAAAAAAGAAAAGAGTGTGTTTAACGCTCATACGCGCGATTGAAGTAAAACTTATTTGGAATTGTACGAGATGGAAATTAAGTTAAAAATCAACAAATATTATATTAAAATAAAAAAAAACATTTATTTAGAATGTAACAAATTCGCGGTTCTCGGCTCGCGGTTCGCGGAATCTATTCTGCAAATTGTCTAAATTTCTTGAGAAAACTGCATCAATAGTCATACAGATGACGGTGTAATATTCTTTAGATTCAGATATTTTCATTCAAAAAAGAACTTATTATTTTTATAATATGATTTTTTCAAATTCCTGTTTATCACTTGCACTTGTAGAAAATATTCTCGTATAAAACACATGGATGTACAGATGCTATAAAATTATGATTGTATTATGTCAGCTGCACAAACTTCTTAAACATCGGAATATACTTACATCGACTGTACAAGCTTGTATACTGAAAAGACCTTAGTTACTTATTTTTTTCTTTATTATTATTTAATTTAGTATTTTTTACTAATTACTTTTTTCAATAATTTTTGACTGATTTGTTTATAAACTATCTATTGACAAAATCAAAAATATTTGAAAACCGGATGACGCATAAACGTGACGCCATATTGGCGTAACGCACTTCCGTTGCATTGTCGTACAGTTACCTCCTAGTTGCGCCTAAAGAAGTTTTACTTCAAAAATGTCACATAAGTCGGCGATAATAGCGTACCCGACAGAACGATGTCTACTGGGTCCAGTAATCCAGTAATGTGTCAATAATTTCTTAGGTTACAAAGTAACACTAAACATTTTCCAGTTTCCAGTTTTTTCATTACAACATAGATATGAAATATTAATGATATGTATCTATTTTATTCTAGGAATCGAGCGAGTTGTTGATGTTTATTGCTGATTCGTAATTACCTTATCAATTGAATGAGATAATGATAGTTTTTTAATTGTCGTTGTATGTGAATAATTGCTTACACTGTCGGTTGTTTTAATAATATTGCTTGTTGGCGGATGTACACTTGAACTGATGTTAAAAGGAATTTTATCATTTGATAGATTCTTTAGGAAGCGTATGTCTTGTTAAAGATACCATTGGTTTATACAAATCGCTTACTTTAGAATGAAACACTTTTAGTTAAATGTAACTAAACATGAATTAGCTATTAGCGTGGTTTTCTCTACCCTGTCATAATATTAAATCGCTGAAGGACCTGTTTTGGAAATAAATATCTGTTGTCATAATATATTTGTTTATTTACACCTGACTCTAATGTCAGTGGTGTAGATAACTATGACAGCAAATGGATTTAGGAATTCGCCGTTCGTTAGTATTAATTGGCTTAGCGAGCTTTGTCTTTTATGGGGAGTAGGCCGTGTTAATCAATGCAATTTCGTTGTTTTGTCAATCGTGTTACCCGGTTCACAGACGCCCTGCAGAGGTATTTAGTATTTATTATAAATTTAACGTAACCCAAGATGATCTGTAACTGAATATTGCTTGTTATAGATTCCAAATCCTTTCTTTTAAAAGTATTAATACAATCGGTCCGAATCGGCACGGGTTTGACCTAAAGAACTATCCTATTTTAGATCGTACTAAATTATAAAAAATGTGTATTACATTGTATATTTGTGTGATGTTCAATACATCAAACAACAGGAAAAGCCAGTAATGGTAATAGTTTCCGCCGCCCATGGATCACTATGCCTTTTTGCGCTATTAGCTTTTAATGTATTTTATTTACAGTTTTTATAGACGTCGGAGGCAAACGAACAGGAGGCTCACGTAGAATTTATGGTCAACCATGCAAGGACACCACTAGCCCCAGCAGGGTCACCAGTGCCTTGCCTGAGTTTAAGAGATAAGTCTTGTTATATATATTCTATCACAGTTTAAGCTATGAAAATAGCTAGTTTTACATAAATAATAGCTTTTAATAACTTATGTAGTTATGAAATTGTTAATAAAATTATTATGTCAGATTTCAATATTGTTTTTGATAATAACACGTTTCAATGCATCGATATTCATTAGACTATTAGATACTATTCCATCATTGTTCAATGGAAAAAATATAACTGAAATTATAAATTAATCTTATATATGTATATATATGAACGTTTTAAAAGAGTATAATCAAATTTTATATTATCATAATGATACGATTCGCTGTTTTAGTACTAATACAAGGTCTAAAATTGATAAATGTCTAATGGTTATCATTACGCGATATTCTGTCATCTGTGTCTTTGTACACCCTCGCATTGCGTAATGAATCCAAATTCCAGTACGGTTCGTTACGAAATGACGCGACGGTCAAACATCCCAATCAGGAAAACACTTGTTTGCACATCTCGCCGACAAATTGGATGGCTTCATAAGATGATAATTCATACAGATATGTGCCTTATTGTAAAATAATAGAGGCGAAAGTCCCTCGTTATGATTCGATGTTTTAAAAACCCATTGTGGTACTTTATCATACGTTTTGAGTGTTCGTTTACGAATGAGTTCAGGTTTCCGATTTGGATTTTTAGCAGGTATTATTGATTTAACAACGCTTTGGATTTGTAGACATTTAAAATATTTAAATATTAGTATCTAAGGTTAAGTCGAGCATAAAATATAAAGAATAAATTAAATGTTTTATTGAAAAAATTGAATAGTATCTTAAATTAGCCTCTCATAACTAAAAACAATTGAAACGGCAATTATTTTCCCTTTTGCAACCACACAGGTCACAAAGAGCTATAAAGTACATCATGAGCTCAGCTATAATGAATAGTAGGAAGAAATAAGAAATAACGTCACGTACTTGTGCACAGATTGTTACGATGCTTGCCTTCCGAGTTACGTAACCGCAGTTGAGCTATTAAAGGTGCGATTTTAACCATTTCCTTTCGAACTAGTTATCTATTGAGTAGCAGAGCATAACAATATACGCAAACAGTAATGTCACATTATCTATAAGCAAGTATTATGTAGTTTAAGTATTAATGGTTAATTATGTATGTGATACGTAAAATCTAATTTCATAATCTATATGTATAAAAATCAATGCCACTTTTCATTGTAAATGTATAACACAAGAACGGACTCACTTATCCAAACCAAATTTAGGCTTTATTCGACTAATTGTTAGATGGTTAATGTGAAGTTTGCACAAATTCTGTAAAGCGATTCTCTATTCATCACATTTTTTTTAACAAACAATTTCAATAAATGGCGGAACCTTTTTTTAATGGGTATTTTGCTGTCAATTTGCAACTTTTTGAGACGGGAACTGTGCTGTCGATTTGAAACTTTTCTTCGCTGTTGACAGGCAAGCATGATGTTATGTCATTTATGGAGTCAATTCATTTTGAACTAGTTCGATTAAAATTTTTTATTAAATAATTATTGCGTTGTGTTTATATTTTGAGACATTGATGAGTGCATTCATAATAACGATGTGTCTTGAATTGTTCGAATGTACTATGTATAGGTGCCTGCAGTGCTCCATATCGTTTATAGGCTTTATTTGAATTCAATTGTCAAACACATTTATATAAACGCTAAGTTTTGAACCGTTGAATTGATTTATATGTATGAAAACTTACCGTGTGTATACGGCTGTTTTATTCTTTTGCAACAGATGGAAGCACATCGATTTAAAAATGATATATAAATGACATTTTTATATATATCGACGTATGCAGTCATATATTTTTCCATACATACATATAAACACACATGTATAAATACTGATACATCATTATTAACGTAGAAATTTGTAATACTTTATGTTGCCTGTTCCGGAGTGGGTACTCCCAGCCGTTTGTTTATTAATAATTTTTATATTATATAATAATTTCTTTTTATAATATTTTTCATATATAAA
>JAAAKR030001045.1:0-11805 GCA_010014985.3 Delias pasithoe
AATGAAAACGGTGGCAAAAAGCAAGACACTCGCCTAGGATAAGCTGTCCTCCGCCCATGGACACACCCAGTCTCTGCAGGGCTGCGGTTCCATTGCCGACCTTAAAATTTGTCGTTATTTGAGTGTGTTGGTAGATTTGATTCTAGTATCTAGAATCTAGTAATAGTAATATTGTTTACAGTCAAGTAGGTTATCGGCTATCTAAACGGGAAGTCTTTGATTGCCAGGAATCAAACTCAGCACCTCCAGATTACTGATCATGAGACGCGTGACTGTTACATAAACAATGACGTGTGTACAAAGACGAAGTAATATATGTGCGATGTTAGTCAGACCATATTGCAGTTAGTGAGTAAGAACGTTTGACCGCGCAGTGACATGGCTGACGGCTCCTAATTATAGATGTCTTGAGCACATTTGATACTAATATTGCGTTATTTCAGCGGACGCTGGCGACTGCAAAGTGACGACGAATGGCGAGCGAGCGGAGGCGGACGCGGTGGCGGAGAACGGTGACGCCAGGCCTTGTGCCGCCGATTCCGCGCGATCCTGGTCCGAATCGCGTACACACACCACTGACCTGCTTTTCTAAAAGCCATTTGGTATTGAAATAAGCTTTTAGGCGTATTCCGTGTGAGCAATTGCTAAGTAGCCACCAGAGGAGTGCGTTTAATCACTGCCCTGAATTTGGCATCTGTACCACACCTATTTAGCGGCGTTTACAGTAGGGCCACCGTGAAGGTAAATCTTTGTTTATTAAGACGTCGTCTCAAATTGAATGATTTTGTTGTTTGTTACGACAAATTTGTTAAAAAGAATTTATGAAGTTAGGTCGCGGCACTCCTCTGGTTTCTTATTTTATGTGTAGATGTTTTGTTCGAATGTACAATCTGACGGCGCGTGTTGCTTATCGAGTTTGACAGTTGTTGATGAGACACGTTCAAAGTTGGGAAGTCAATAGAATCGCGGCCGCCTCGTGTGTATTGTTGACACATTAATGTTATTGACTAGTTGTAAAAGTATTTTGATATCGTTGTTACGAAGGAAACATGCCGACTGTGATACGTGAGCCCGTGTGGACACTGAATTTGCAATTTCGAAAACTATTTTTAAATTAGCATTTTTTTTTTACTTTACAACCTCAAATGTATGGGGTTTTATATAATTTAAGTATAGAGTAAACATATATCGGAATTGCTCAATGTAATGCATCTGTAAAGTATGTGTCCGGTAGACCTCATTATCAATAACGTTAGAGGATAGGCAGGAATCCTTGTTCCGGCGCATTAGCATCGACAAAGTCAAGTAGATTAATGTTTGAAACGGATTTTTTAATAACATACACTGCCATGAAAACTGAAGTAACTTTTCCTATTGCTAAGCCTAGGGAGTATTATTATCTTCAAGATTTTGATAAGCGGGCTAAATGTGAGCGAGTGAAAATGTGATGCATGTCATTCCTTACCTCATTCCAGAGACGAATTATTTTGGAAAATTTACAAAGAAAAATCTTAGCATTTAAGACAATTGTGTGTGTGCATTTACTATGTTAAGTATGTTTTATAATCAAGATTTAATTCGATTGGATCATTGCATTGCGCTTGTATGTATTCAAACAGCAGCCACAAAAATTGTTTCGTTCCTCTTGAATATGTTGTAGTTTGCTTCAAATAGTTATACCCGATTGTATTATGAATGCATTTTCTAGGTGAGTTATAATTTTGTTGAAAAATTATTTATAGCGTTGATACGCTTGTGGCCCCTGGGGAAAATGACATGTTTCTTATTTTTAAGCCGCTATGACGTATTATTGTCATAAATTAATGAAACTTATTGTTCATTACCATGGTCCACAACATACTGGATTAAGTTATTTTTTTCATAATATGATTTTATTTGATAAAAATATTCCAAATTAATAAGCAATATTTTGTCTATTTTTTTTTTTATGTTATTGAGAACATTTTGTTTGCTTTGTATCTCTTTAGTTTATACTAAGTGCAGAATAGAATATAGAGAATAGAAAAAGTATTCTAAATGTCGAGTAAAACCGTAAAAACTGACTATATACTTATTAGCTTACAAAATACAGACGAAACATTGCTTGCTCTATTCTCTGTCTATGAATTAGCACTAGTTGGTGATGAGCTGAGGACACGCTCTGAGAGTGTCATATTGTCTCTGCTCTACTCTTAGGAGCGGGGCGTACTTGCCAATGCCTAGTTATATCTTATGCGTATATGACATATAATAATAATGCATTTAATGATAGTTTAGATTTATTCAGGGATAGAAACGGTAAAATGTGTATGTGAGAGAATTTTTCTGATAGTTAAATGCTGGAAGCAAGAAGAAAGTCTAGACCAATGAAACGTTTAAGTCGGATTAACTTGTAGCGCTTTAGTTAAGTTTGACTGTGCTCTAATATTTAAGGCTACATGTACTGATGCTAAACGGCAATAAAATAATTTGTATACTTATAAGTGTTTTATTTCACTCCAAGTAATTGTAATAATCCTTTTGTTATTTCAACTAGAACGTTAAATTGGCGTTACAGTCAATTATTCCATTACAAAAATAACTTGTTCTCGTTTGTACTCTTGTACCTTGAATGTTTTAATACAAAGGTAAAACAATCGATATCCGCAGTGACTCAGATAATAAATATATAGATCTTTTGATAGGAAGTAATACTATAAGTTTGTGTTGGTATCGCCTAACAATGTCGAATTGACGTTTGATGTGGTTACCGTAACGACACTACTTATGTCAATTATATATATATTTAAATAAAACGGCGAATCTGAAGCAATTACATTATTTACATTTTCTTTTCAATTAAGAATGAGAATTGTGATTTTTAGCGTTGCTTAATATAGTTTGTTTCTATACAATCAATCTAACAACAATACGGCTTTATATCAAAACTGTACCATTTGTAATCTTTTTATATTGGTGCCATCTTGTCTTGAAGCACCGCGGAGGCGGAGTACACCTTAAGTCTTACCATTGGAGTCTGGAGTACCGCGCAGGGTGACTCTTGAAAATACACGTGCAACTCGCAGTATCAATAGAAATAACTTAGTTATAGTCTACATTCAAAATCTCAAGAGTATAAAAGGATCACTGTGTTATACTTATCTGTGTAAATAATATTATTAATTTAAATTCAGCTTCGTGATAATTTTTGGCAACTTGACGTCTTCGGCCTTTACTACAGGTGTGAGTTGTGACAAAATCACATAATGTAAAATAACGAAGGTCATCATATTGTGTCGCTGTTGGTTGTTGCCAATTACGCTTTTTCCGTAACAAATCCATTACTCGCATCCGCACATAGCACCTCTTCGATCGGCAGCCGAACTTTACGTAACAAGAACAACCGACTGTCACGACTCACGAGTTAAGATTAGATCGAATCTAACAAGACAATACAATATTCTTATCAGAATTGATTAAGTGAATTATTTATTATTGGAATATTTGTTTTAAAAATCCAGAATAATGTATGCCTTATGCACAAGAAGTGTTTTACGAGCTCGGTCTCTGGAACGCTGCGCCTCAAGTGTGGTGGAGCTGCCGAAGTTCCAGGACTTTGGCGTAACCAATGAGCCCGTGCTGGAATATCGCGCAGGTAGCCGTGAACGAAATGAGTTAACCAGCGAACTAAAGCGAACAGCAGCCGTCACGGAAGAAGTGCCTATTGTCATCGGGGATGAGCACATCAAAGAAGGTGAGCCACGATTCCAAGTGATGCCGCATAACCATTCGCGCCGCATCGCCAAATATTATTATGCCAGTGAAAAGACTATTCAAAAGGCTATTTCTGTATCGGCTGAGGCGCAGCGACGCTGGGACCGTACTCCTCTTGATGAACGCGTACAAATCTGGCAGCGCGCTGCGGATCTAATGGCTGGTGAGCATCGCCAAAAACTTAATGCTGCCACTATGCTTGGCCAGTCAAAGTCGGCTGTGCAAGCTGAAATTGATTCAGCTGCTGAACTTATTGATTTCTTCCGTTTCAATGTATTCTTTTTAAAGGAAAATGCAAAGTACCAGCCAATTTCTGAAGCTCCAACAGTAACTCGCAATTCTCTCAGATTTAGAGGCTTAGATGGATTCATAGCCGCCATAAGCCCATTTAATTTTACTGCTATTGGAGGTAACTTGGCTTACACACCAGCTCTGATGGGTAATGGAGTATTATGGAAACCATCTGATACAGCTCTATTGTCCAACTGGCGCATTTTCAATATAATGAGGGAAGCTGGTCTACCAGCAGGAATAGTTAATTTTGTACCAGCAGATGGTCCCACTTTTGGACGTACAATTACTACCTCTCCTCTGCTAGCTGGTATTAATTTCACTGGTTCAGTCCCAACATTTAACTGGCTGTGGAATGAGGTAGGAAAGAATTTGAATTTATACCATAACTATCCACGCTTGATTGGAGAATGTGGAGGCAAAAATTATCATTTTATTCATCCTTCAGCTGACATACAATCTGTTGTTAATGGTACAATCAGGTCAGCTTTTGAATTTAATGGTCAGAAGTGTTCTGCCTGTTCAAGAATGTATGTTCCTAAGTCACTCTATGAACCAATCAAAGAAGGGTTGGTACAAGAAAGGGCAAAACTTAAAATTGGAGATCCCACTGATTTCTCTGTTTTTACTGGAGCAGTAATTGATGATAAGGCATTTGCAAGAATTTCTGGTTATATTAAAAATGCTAAAAATAATCCCAAGAACAAGATCTTAGGTGGAGGAGAGTTTGATGACAGCAAAGGATACTTCATTCAGCCAACTATCATTGAAACTAGTGATCCTCATGATAAGTTAATGACTGAAGAGATCTTTGGCCCTGTTCTAACTGTATATGTATATGATGATAAGGATGTAATGAAGACATTGTCTCTTGTTGGCTCCTCCACCAAATTTGCACTGACAGGTGCTGTATTCTCACAGGATCGGAATTTCTTGCAAATAGCATTGGAGGAATTAAAAATGACTGCTGGTAATTTCTATTTGAATGATAAATCTACTGGATCTGTAGTAGGACAGCAACCATTTGGTGGTGGACGCATGTCAGGGACCAATGACAAGGCAGGTGGGCCCAATTATGTAATGAGATGGACTTCTCCACAGTCCATTAAAGAAACGTTCGCCCCACTGCGTGAAATTGATTATCCGTACATGAGAGAATAAGAAAAAAAAATTACATAAAACAATTGAAACAGTACAATAATTATCTATCAATAGTTAGGGTAGTCATAGTGTTATACGCTTTCTTTGTTCAAGATTCTATACATTGTATTTAGTATAATTGTACTGAAAAGTACAATTGTATAATTGTCAGTTCAATTATACCAAATATAACTAATATAAATTAATCGCTAGGCAAGAGTGATGTGTATATCTGATTTAATTTATAGTTACAATACAGCTCTCAGGGCTACAATAATAATATTAGATGTTAAAACTGTTACCTGATAGAAGTAGCTCCACACTTAGGAGAACATTTTTAATGTGATAATTTGAAATTGTCATAATATATCTAACGACGTGCCTGCCTCATCTACGTTCCAGGCATTACTGCTCTTATCTTATAATTATTGTATTATTTGCTTCTTATCATATTTAATTTATTTAGCTATCAACTGGCCTCTGCTCTCTTGAGATAATGCATTTAAGCTGTGAAAGTATAACAGAGATTTATTATTTTACTTGTTTCCATGAAATGGTTTAATTTCATATTTTAAAAAATATATTGAATATTTATGTTGTTACTTGTGTACCTATTTGAACTAGTTGTGATTAGTCACCGTAAACTGCTTGTTAATAAATTTAATTATAACAAAATTTGTCTTTTACTAGATTATGCCCATTCTGTTGAAGGTGCAATTCACCAAAACCGGAAAAGAGGATAATAATTCAACGTGAAGCTTTTATGATTTAAATTACATCCTTTTTCTACCTATAGGCTAACTTTATACCAAAATAGTTAGCAATGAAGGCAACGACAGCCGGAATTACTTTTTTAATTGTAATATTAAGGATGCATAATTTATAGTACTAATCTATACCTACTAAACAGAGATAATATTTTAAATTATTAAAAACTAGTATTATTTGCCCTATTCGGTAAATATTTAATTTTTAATGAGTTAAATCAATTATATATTTCTTTTTTATTGTTTCTCATAACCAATTAAATAAATAGCAAAATCCGAGTAGTTGTTTTATACCTCAGTATAGACTATTTCTATACTCTTGTAAAATGATTTATAATAATTTAGTGATAGGGACATATGTTAAATAGGAGAATTAATATGAAATATTGTGAATAAAAGGCGAATCATATACACTCATAGTAATGAGATTATTAATTTGATGAGTATTTTTTTGTCTTTTCTATTTGAACGTCGGCATGCATGGACTGATTTTTCTTAATGAGGTATCTAACGAAATGACAGTGATAGTTCAACTACAGGTATCATTTTTAAATAGCTGATATATGTCTTAAGATATTCAAAGAATACTAAAACAATCTACAAAAAATCCGACACCCAGCGTCATACATTTTTGCTCATGGCAATTTGTATGTAGTCCGTACCAAAAGTTTAATGCTTTAAAAAAAAATTGTCATAGAACAAAAATACTTATTGCTTTCTATAAATAATTAAATTAAACCTTCAAGCGATTCAAGAATAAGCCTAGTCCTAGTGAGTTCACTGAGAGGAAATTTCATTTGATTAATATTCTAAGGGAAAATTATATTTTTATACGAATTAATATTCCTGAAGTGTGGTCTCGCTGATGTTATGTTTGGACTGTTGCTATAAATTATTGACAGATGGTTAACAAGCAATTGGTAATGTCAAAAAACAAAATAGAATTATCTACTACCGCGGCATACACATTGAATTTGAAGTTCTTTCTAGAAAATAGCAACATGTCCATAATTTCTTTTGTATTTAAGTAAAACTTTTGTTCTCATTTATTGTAATATAAAGTATAGAACAAAAATGTCAAATGTTTTCGGAATAATTGTATCCGGACGATTGGTAGGTGAAATATGGCTATATTGTGCTACATATTAAGTAAAAAATGTGTATACGTTTTGTCTTTAATAATAACGTTGGACTTAATAGGTGCAAACTGATTTTACACCAGTTTCGGAGACGAGTCTTGTGACTACTATTTTAGACGTGGACTCTATCAACCATGCGGTAGTATTTTTGACGGGCATCACGCCATTGCCCGTGGGAACTGTTGCAATCGTCTACTGGAGCTGGCCGGACCCTAATGCGCCTCCAAACTGGCAGCCTCTCGGACATATCTCCAATGCTAAGCCATCTGCAATTTTTAAGATTCAAAACTTAAAAAAGCTTCATGAATTATCAAGTATGTTCAATTTATATTCTTTGTTTTTGTCATTCGCTATTATCTAAGTGTGACAATTTAAATTGTTTCAGGTGATAACAAATTTATGAATGCATTTGGCCAGCAGAAAATCTGCCATAATGCTCAGATAGGCATTTCCATTGAACCAGAAGCAAATGCTCAGCTGTTGGAGCCTGTATTAGTTAGTTTCTTTTTATTTCTTTACTAAGGCTGACTTAATCAAATTTTTTATAATATTAAGATTTTATAATTTAATATTAATATTTTTCCAGGTTCTAGAAACAAATAATTATGTAACATTTGCACAGAAGATGCTTGAGCACTTAGTTAATTTTGTGGCATCATTTTCGGTGACGCAGGAACAGATGACACCAACCCCAGGTGTTTCATATATTCCACTAAACACTCTTCACACATGGTATCAAAATTTTGAGCGCCGTTTGCAGCAAAATCCCAATTTCTGGAAGAACTAGCTTTGGACATAGTTTAGCTTATTGCTGAAGTGTATTGTTTATCAGATAAGATGACTGAATTATTAGTATGATGTTATTATTTGAGGGCTGGTACCCATTGCTGCAGAACATACTTTCTATGTGAGAATATGATTGTAAATGTAAAATTTTAAGCTTTAGTATAAAGTGCACAGAAAAAATATAGGTAAACAATACAAAAATAAGACCTAAATACTATGTATTTTCTATTTCATCTTTGTAAGCTAGAACCCTTACAAATTTAAAAATTCATATTAAAAGATGTGGTGGACATAGAATTTGCACAAATAATTAATTGTTAATTAAAATTTTATATTTATATTTTTTTGATGTTGGATCCAGATAAAGACTAACATATTTTTCATAAATAGATTGTAAAGCCTTATTTTGTTTATTAGTTACTTGAATAGAGTAACTTCTTTAATAATGAATTGTAAGAATGAAACAGACTTGTTTAAATATATTTATATAACAAGACAAGAATTAACATGACAAGGCACTTGTTAACTTCTAATGAACACTTGCTAACGGAAGACATGTTATTTATTCAATATCCTTTTAGAAATAACATCCAAATTTAGGTCTATCAAATATAGCTCGAAATATTATACAGATATATAAGTTATCCTTTCTTCTAATTGTCATGAGAACAAACGAGCGTAATCATACAAAGTCCTATAGCTGCAACATGTCGATGCATAACAAATTGTATGTACATTTTTTTGTTGAAATCATACTAAATTAACAAAACATGGTAAACTTACAACTACTTTGAGATCTCCATAAAAACTATATAACCATAGCAAGACGTGTTGTAATTAGAAGAAAAAAACAGTTTTCCAACATTTCCTGTGCTCTCCAAAGTTATAGCTAAACAAAACATTAACA
The DNA here is from genome assembly GCA_010014985.3 of Delias pasithoe. Taxonomy (NCBI): domain Eukaryota; kingdom Metazoa; phylum Arthropoda; class Insecta; order Lepidoptera; family Pieridae; genus Delias; species Delias pasithoe. The sequence continues at coordinate 8,784 of JAAAKR030001045.1, forward strand.
CGAGGCCCCCTTTCTTTGTGCGTCAACTTAAAAATAAACGAGGTAATAATACGACTTTGGCCTTTCTGGTAACATGACAATGACTTATTGTTAGAACAAAATCCATTCTATGTAGGAAGTTTTTGATGACTAAAATGATTAATAAAACCTAATTGATAACTGGCATGCCAGATACCAGTAACAACAACGGGGATCTCGCCCATACAACTGGATAGTTCAACAAGTTGACATTTTCAGTTTTGTTTCAAATAATACCTTAGTGTTCACTTTATAACAGATTGAATCTACAGTATGTTGGGCATAGATTTATGTGATGTATTGGCTGAATCTCTGTCCCGGCACACTTGCATTCAAGACTATGATTTAAATGAAAACATCTAAATCTTCTACAAAACACTACTTCAGTTAGAACAACAAGGTGTTTAATGAGGAAGGTGCGCTAGGAATGGGTGCCTTAAAGCTTCATCGGCAGTGATGCGCGTGCGCGGGTCGGGGTCCAAAAGTCCCGAAGCGAGGCTGAAAGCCGCTTCGGGCAAATCTCCAACCACTATCGCTTCTAAATCCCGCTCCTGAAAATTCAAATATCATTTATTCCTTGTGTGTTGTCAGTTATTCTCTCCCGCGAGTGAAGGTTACTTAGATTTTTATGGCTTTCATACTTTTATTAATTGTTTTGTCTTTTCGAACCTCTCATTAACTTAATGATTGGCATTAAATAAGAAACATTTGTATGGTAGTAGAGAAGTGTGTTTTACAAACCACTTCGGACAATTTTTCAAAATTTTCTATGCGTTTGGCCCGTCTCTGAACATCAAGAAGTATTTTTAAAAAAGAATTAACCAAATCGGCCCAACCGTTCTCCGAATTCGATTTTAGCGCAGGTTTTGTTATGGATCCTCTTGTTTAAAACTCAACTGAACATTATATGAGAGCGAGACCATTGCATACGAATAAATACCAATACTACATACCCGAACGAAGGGTAGGTTTCGAATATAATTAAGTACTGTTTACCTGTGTCCTGGTGGGGCAAAGACAATGAGCTGTACATTGACGACAACTGCTACAAATGGTATCCGATGGCGGTGGCGGAGGTGGGTTGCGCAGGCGCTGCGCCAATTTGCGGAGGCAAATACCCGTCCGATTGCACGACATCACTAAGCGGCGTCCTGAAGAATCGTAGGACGTTGAAAATATATTATATCTATGGGATTTAGTCACAGACAACTTTAACCTACCTTACCTTTTTCTACCAAAAAATATTAATAAACTAACGGAAATTGGTTTATATGTAGCTTAGAGTATTTATAATTTAAATAGCTGAAAAGATTCCAAATAAAAGTCTATATTGACAAACAAATTTAATGGGTACAAAATATTAGGGCGTTATTTTGCACCTCCCCATGCTGTTCGGTTTGTTACCGTGACGCAAGTTTGGGCAATTTTTCGATTTACGATGTTTCATTTCAAAAGTGAGTTGTGTATACATACGCAGTGTGACGGCCACGCGCTGTAGGGCCGCCGAGCCCAGCAGGTCAACGAGCTCTGCCAATGCAGACACGTCGTCTGCTGCGCGGAAGAATGGATATCTATATAGAATTCAGTATTCAAAAGTAATTGCACTTTACAATTTATTATAATCGATGGAAAAAATATATATATTACATAGAAAAATGAAGCTTCACATATGGTTGTCATTGGTTAGAAGTAGAATTTCTGTTCTTATCACTTTAAATTGCTGAATAGAACGGTAAGACCAATACAAACAATTTTATATTTAAAAATGAAATGTTTTAATATTCTCAAACACTATCTTTATTTCTGTAATATTTCTTCTCCGTTAAAAGAAGATAATGCGTATTGAATGCCAGAAGTAAATTATACAATAAACCAGATTATGTAGAAGATAAAAAACCCTACCATAGAATCTGCTCTAAATATTTAGAAACTAATAATATTAACAATTAATTGATCTCAACAAAGCACAACTGGTTTCCACATTATGTATGAATATATGAGTTTTGAACAAGTTCTTATTCATTTTAATAAATTTGTAGCACCTATTGTGTGCCGAGATGTGATGTACTATTGAAAGACGCTGAATATATTGTATGAATTACATTTGGAGATGTTTACCTCGCGGTAAGTAGCGAGGCGAGCACGACGCCTGCCGCCCAGATATCAACGCCGGTGCCTTGGTGCGGGCTCTTGAGCAGCACTTCGGGCGGACGGAAGCCTTGGGTGCCCGCGCGAGGGGCGCGCGCTGCCGGACGCCGCACGCACCCGGTGCACACGCCGCCTACACCAGTGCACGCGCAGCTCGTAGTCGCTGCTCGGGGCTGTGGTGCCACTGCCTATTGTATGCAAACTTTCGTTATGTTCAGACTGCATTTAATTAATACATTATATATAACGACACTATAGGGACCTTTTTACCTTTTTTGTAATAAAACTTTAAAATTTCTTCGTCGCATACGTCCATTTTGCTTGCTTGCAAAACAATTGAAAAACGGCGAGAACTAGTTTTTTTTTGTCAACATTTAATGGTATTAAAACCAGCCAGTAACATTCAGAACAGCCAAAGAGATTTGGTTACTAATAATATATTCAAAATACGAAAATACTTTTGGCCCGACCTATTATTTTGAGACTGTAGAGTTATTACTAAATATTAGTGTTTTTAAGGCATTTTGCGCCGAGCACCGCTCTCTGGAATCAGCGGCTGGCAGCGATATTTACAAATCAATACGACTTGGGATCTTCAAAACGAATCCGCTGCCTGTAACCGTATTTCTTAACTTTAAGTTACAAAGAAACATGTATTATTGCATTATAATAAATACATAAAAAAGTAAAGACATTCCTATTTTAATGAATTTTGAGAGGCAACGTTTAAAGTTTTCTGTTATTGTTATATATGCTTTGTGGTCGTAAGTAGCTGCACTTATATATATATATATATATATATATAAGTGCAGCAAACAAACAAACAACAACTATTGAACAAACGATCTAACTTTAC
>JAAAKR030001344.1:1852-12240 GCA_010014985.3 Delias pasithoe
TAAAACAAAAAAATAACAATAAAGATTATAAGCGTATATAACTTGAAAACTGCTGTTACTCTCTTAAATCGAAACAATTTTTGGTGTAATTTGACTACAATTATTAGGATGTACTTATTTTAAAATTAAGTAATTTAGTTAAACATCTATTAAGTAGAGAGGCTTTTGTACAGCGGGCAATAATATAAGTGATTTGAACTATAATCATTCTACCGCGCCTTCAAGTGTTTATTTTTTGTTTACTCGAGAAAAAAATCTATTCGGTTTACACGTATTTTAATTCAGTTGCCTACTAGTAACTGCGCTACAGATGCCTTAGAGTTATTTCTAAGTAGAATTTAATTTACTGATATAAGAAATATACATTTTCCAGAAATAATTCAAGCGTTTTTACAAAGTATGCGGGCACTTTACTCAATCTATGTATACATATTTATATTGTTTTATATGTTGATATATACACGTTCTATTTACGTCTAAAACCTGTCCTTCGATTAACAACTAATAAACAATGAACTAACAAAGACTACATGTTTATTAAATATGTCATCTATCAAGTATTGTTTAATCTTCACAATTAGAAATGTATTGTAATTTATTACTCAAACGTTACCTGTATAAAAGTTAATATTTGTTTTTGTATAATTTACGTGAAACCAAAAGGAATAAATAACAAAGGAGTATTTGTTTTTACAAAATTACAGATAATTTCATACATAAATACGATTTTCATACTCATATCTATATAACGACAACACTAGTAGAGATAACGCATTATATGTCTTCGGTTAGTTAACACGTACCTACGTGCAAGAATGTCAAGTAAAACAGTTCACGTACAATACATAACGCGTAATATAAAGCAATATATACTGAAAAGAATCCGCGTTTTAATAGTAATCTTAATATCTATTTAAAGACGATTTGATTAAGTTTTTATTCAAGTTTAAGATAACTTCTTGTAAGACTACGACGTCAGCAATATTCTCACAAAAGATCATTCATTCATGGATGTTTTATAGTTATACAGCTCTGAATTCTAGCAATTTACATAGGCTCTATAGATTTGCTCTTATGGCCCTCTATCTAGCGCCGCCGTTTAAGCTTCACTCCAGTCAATTCCCGCCTTGTTGAGCTCACTATCCACAGAGCAGCGCCACGTGTGCGCAGGCCGTCCTCGTCTGCTTTTGCCGGTAAGACACCGGTCCAAAACAACTCCAAAAAAAAATTTCCACTTGCGAAGAATCTCTACATCTTCGCCTTTGGCTACACTTGGACCGAAGCTCAGTGTTGGAGATCGTATTCAGCCAGTAAAATCGCTGAATGGAGCGAAGTGACTTGCTAACGAAGATCTGGACTTTATTCGTAATAGCCTTAGTCACTTTCCAGGATTCACAGCCATACAGTAACACAGACTTAACTAAGGACACAAAGAGGATTTGTGCGGCGGGAGAGTATGTTTGATCTCCAAACTGGGCGAAGTAACAACAAGATGGAAATTTTAAATGACCTTTATTGAGAACACACCTCACAATTCATCACATTCCACAGAATTATTATTTTCATTTAATGGCCCTGCTGCAGCTGAACGCGGGCGGAGGTTCCGATCAGTTTATGGTTAAAATTTTACCAATTCTAAATTTAAAGTTTGTAAATTCACAATTTTAGTAGATAATATAAAGCATGACATGCCTGTTATGGAGTGCCACAAAAAAATCTTTAATGTAGTTTAAAAATTATAAGAAAGTTACTTACACCACCTCTGTTTCTAATCTCGGTTGGGGTTTTATCCATTATGTCGTCTTTTGATATTCACTTAAATAAACGAATTGAATGTTTGATGAAGCATTTTCTTCTGAAACGAAAATGTAACTTATTATGTTTTTTATTATGTATAGCGAAACGCAAAGAAAATGTAAATACCTAAGAGACCAATTGCCAAAACTATTGCTAAATAAATATAAAATATATCATAAGTAGCTTAGAGATATGTTGATAATAAATATCATAATAATCCACCTGTACAGAAATTATCCTTATCTGAACATAATTATTTTTTCCAAGCATGACTTGCTTTTGTTTCAAATACACCGTGCAATTGGCCTTGTCTTAACATAGAAAATTATTCGCTTTCGTATTATGTGTACGGTACATTAAAAAAGTTTATTCACAATTTTAAAACGCCTTTGTTTTATGAATGTTTTGAAATGCCAAATTCACATTATTACAAAAAGAGAATATGTCTAGCAAAAAGTTTAAGACAATTGTAATTTTTATTTAATTTAAATACAAAATATCACCACAATATTATCTCCGTTAAGTCATTTACACTAATCTGAAGAATAAAATTATTTTTAAAACAAATGTATTTTCGCCTTTGAGAGATGACTGTTAATGTTGATGTGCTTGACATCTTTCTCTGTTTGCGTACCGGAACTGCAGTAAATTAATACCTTGTTTAAATAATGAAGGTAGAAAGAACCTTACCTACGATATTAGACATGAATGAACTCATAATATAATATATACAAATATAAGAAATAGTCATTAATCATTTATTATCCCAATTCCGAAATTCTGGCATATAAGATAGATAAGAAATAAGCCAAGCCTAGGCACATGCGGCGAAGTAACATATAAACTTAAATTGTCTATGTTCTATTTGTATAAATTAACATTATTTCGTAATTAAAATACGTACATAATTGTGTTTTTTATTGTGCTCGAAACTTGATTGTCATAAATACTAAAGTTAAATATAAAAAAATATAATTATGTATTTAAACTGACTCTTGCTTGGCTTACAATACCATATCGATGTATTTTCAAACAATTTCAATTTTATTGAAACTCAATAATACTCGTACTATGACAGTTTTAATAGTTAAATTAAAACCAAACCAACCTTTATTAATATTTCTGTATACTCTATATAAGGAATTTCTACGGAACATGGACAACCATATTCCATAATTAAATGTAAAGTCAATGTGAGAAAGCGAGTTTTGTAGCCTCACATACACCGCTATAATAATAAAGTAGGAATTTAGGATAAGGCTATAAAATATGTATAGTGTTATTACACTTATATTTTTCTTATTATCTCTTACCTACGGTAATCTTATAAAAGTATTTATGACGTTAAATAATGAAAAACCATTAAAGATAGATATTTTAGCTTAAATAAATCACCAATGCTAAATCCATTAAAATATTATTTCGATAACGATTTGATAAGCTACCATATTACAAATCATGTTGAAAACATACTTTGTCTTTTTGTGTTATGAAAATATTTTCACAGAATGGCTCAATTTTCGTGACATTCATGCTCGTAAGATGAAAAGTGAAATAAAAGAAAATTATATTGAATGGGATAATTTAACAACAGTACGTGGAATTATAATAGAGGGGCTTAATAAAAAAACAAAATACACTAATTTTCACTTTACTTGTGCAGACTTCCTTAATTTAATAGCTTAGCTTTTATAGTTTCGTGACGAATAGTAGAAAAACAATGAAATTTATAACATATTTTTTCCTTGAACAATGGAATTTCAAAAACTGCACAGATGTACAAACAGCTTTGTGTACGAAAAATGGCTTACAAATATAAAAGAATGCTTTTAATTCTCATAATATTTAGGATGGAGGCAAATCTGCCAGAAATTGAAAATGTTGCAAAGCTACTTGGTCATCATATTCAATTATTATAGTTACATAATAATAGATAAAGATATCTACAATATACTTAGCTAAATTAAATACGATTAGGCTATTTTTCAGAAATTTATATTATTCACGTAGCATTAATGAATAACATAAACAAACCAATATAACGGTTATTCTGGATTTTTTTAGAATCAGTTAAAATAATTATTTGATACCGCTGTATTGATGATCTACAAATATGAACCCAATGTAAATTATGTCTCTTACGAATCTTGGATTGAAGGAATTGGTACTAACAATGGATTAAAACTCGAAGGTGGAAGAATAAACTTTAAAAAATCTATTTGACTCACCAGTTTTAACTTCTTAATATGGTTTCATTTAGAAAGTCATCATTCTGCTCCATCATTCTCCTTCTGTACACTTTTTATATTACATATGTACTTATATAATAATGAAAGTCCAATAGTTTACATAAAATATCAATAAAAATGCTAATATGGTAGTGTTATAATACTTTAAATAAATTATATAAATAATAGTTGAGGACGTCAATTCAACAAATAACACGTCATTCTTCACCTCTGAATAGATGTGTTATGAAAATTACTACGTATAAATACTGTTCTTGATACCTTGAATCTTTCAGATATAATAAAACATACTAATGATAAGGCACGGTTAGATTAAATTACATACTGTAATTCCCTAATTAAAAGAAGGATTTGTTGTTGTTTGTAATTTTTGACATACAAGAATCAGTAATTTGTATAAATATACAAAGTGGTGTCAGGTGCATGACTGTTACACAAGTTAGTACTTTTGAGAATATTTGAGAAAAACAGTACACAAAATTTAATATTTCACTCCTGTTATGAGTGCTAAACAGTCTGATTGAAAATTAAATATTAAGTTCCAAGAAATTTAACTTATTCAATGTTAATAGATAAATTTATGGCAACATTGAGTTAGAATTTTGCCATACTATATCAATAAATCGAAACTATCTAAAAAAACATGTTGAATTAAAAACTACTTTTTCAATTTTTTTTTAAATCTGCTACAGAAAGCTCATTACTGCCATCTATTCCAGGAAATGAACAGCTACATAGAAAATACAGAATATAACCTAGTAATTACTTTTCAAGTTTATTGTCTCTTCTAACAGATGGCGGTAATACAGAACGTATTGTAACATGACTTCAGGTAATTTAAGTTCAAATTTATATTACAAATAAGATGTAAGAATTATTTTCTTAATGTATTTAATAATAATAAATTGATAATGTACCTTTTTAAATTTGATGTGGATAGGCCTGGTGCAGTCAATTGATAGCTGAAGTACAAAACAGTTCAGAGGTTGTTCACATGTTGGGTTTAGCATGTAACACAACATACCCATATTGAAATTGTCTAGGCTGTCAATATGGAAAGATGATATAAGACTCTAAAAAACATTTTAATATCATTAGTACGAAATGGAGTAAAAAAGTTAAGAACTGACAAATCCTCTTAGTTCACTAATACAAAAAAAAACTATTCATATCAGTTGAAACAGTGAAATTTATGTAAAATGTCTATTGTCCTTAAATTGTAGTCTTAATATTATCACCGTCATTATAAAAAATGCACTAAACAAGCAAAACACGGGTAAAATAAGTTTCCATTCATCTCTTTATTTAAAAGTGGTTTAAATGAAACATGATCATTTTTTTAGCTTTGTACTTACATTACTTCGAAACACTCAATATTTTGAAATATTTTTGAGACGTAATAAAAACATTAAACAGACGTCAATTCATAAATTTTAAAGGTTCTTACGGTTATGGATACTAGCACTTTAGAGCCGGATTTAATTTTTCCCATGGAAAAAGATGGAAATTTTGCTTGAGATCTTATAGAATTTTGAATTCATTACAGTTTATTACGTTTCCCATTTCACTCAAATTATATATTCCTTTAATACAATTCTTTATCGAACCATTTAAGCTTAAATGCCAAATCCAAATCAACACAAAAAACCTCAAAATTACACTATATTTAGACAACAATATAAGCAAACGAAACGGTCTCTTAGCAAATTTTTACTATTTAAGCTGGAAAGGCTAAAGCTAGAAAGGCCATATGGCCATATAGCGAGTTAGTCTATCACAAAAAAAATTACTATATGAACAGTTCCAAACCTTATTACAATATAACATTATATTTTGAATTTTACGTTAACATCTTAACAGCAGGAGTTGCGACTTTTCATTCTCACTGTTCTTATTTTTTCCAAGTCAGTCTGTATTATTCAAATAGCCTTATTTTAAAAACTGATATTAATTATAACTTGAAATAATTATATATCTCTATAGTCAACTAATCATATTTTAGGTTGAGCCTTGTTAATTAATTTACTTCCTAATTATACATATCATATGTAGCTTTGTGATTATTTACTGTGATAATGGGATTATTACGTATTAGTTAATAAAATTATTTATATTTGGATCAATTTAATGCGTATCCGAAAACTACTTATACAAATACTACCAACTGATAGGCGTTAAAAATATCTTGAAGTATTTTGTAAATAAAAATAATATGTTACTAGTGTCACAGGTATGACTCTCTAGCTAGAGTAAGTCTCGTAATGCTATCCTACTAAAAACCTATCAGCGCTTTTCGCTTGAGAGTTTCGGTTCTCATTTTTTCATTCTGCTTTAAGCAGCTGTTGCGTATGGTTGTGTTACGCTCGTCGTTTACAATGGCGGGATTTCGTCAGTATGAAAAGTTTTAAACTAACATTTAGAATTCCACTTTATGAACCAAAAGTGCTTGTATTAATATAAAGATCACCAAAACTGCATAAGTTGTATAAAATAGATATATAAAGTGAAAGCTCCAGTCAGGATGTCGGTTAATTTAAAGTGGCGGTTACCTGATGTTTTTTGTGAAGTGTGTTGAATGGATGGCGGAATTAAGTTTAAGTCACAGCGTGAGAATGGGTGAATGAGTGGATGAATTTAATAGGATACTACTACAGAGATGCCTTTCGTGGAACGAGTAGTGGAACCTAAGTTTCTATCAAGAACGAGTTTACAGGATGAAAACGGAAAACAGAAAGTCACGGATGAAGAACTCCAGGCCGTGACTAACTGTACTCTGAGCAATGCTCTCCGTCAACTCGCTTCCCTCGTGCTGCTTGCTGAGGACATATTCAATGAGCTGACAGGGCAACTGGAGGCCATCCGAGAGCGATCAAAAACTGCCCAATTGAAAATCCAGTCAATCAACGAGGTTGTCGAAAAATATGACCCCAAGAAAGTGCCAGTCCGTGAGTATCTGTTTCATTTGCATGTTGCTAGTGCTAAAAGAACTGTAAAGCTGATTGTTTGCTTCGTAAACACCGGTATCGCAACAACGCGCTGTGACCTCAATGTTTATTTACCGGCGTGAAGAATAAAAAGTAAGCGGATTTAGAAATAAAATAGATTGTTGTTTAGAAGTAACGTGGGCTACTGCCTGCTCACTGTTAAGTTTACTATCCTAGCTTTATCTAGAGATTTGTCTCGTGATTACCTACTAGTTTATTTCTCGACATACCGCTTCCAACTATCTTTCCTAACGTCTAGTATATATGTATTTTTTACCAAATTTCATTACAATTGATTCGGTTGACTAGCCCAGATAGCATAAAGCGATAAGTTAGTAGAATGAGTATATATACCGCTATTTGTTGTAGTTATCTAATTCTAGTTATGTACGGAACGTAGGATCGTGCTAGACAGTGAATCTGTTTCTTTACTTTCAGGTAATTTAAATTCGATAAAACGTCAAATTTACGTGTAGATTATATGGGCAGATATTATAAGGCTTTCTCTCGATCATGGCTTTCGCATTCCAGTGAGTAGTTGAACAAAAATAGTTGACGCGTACTTCCTTCAACATACAAATACCAAGTGGTTAAAAGTACGAATTAATAAAAGGTATATCGATTTTCCACTTCCACGCTAAAAATAAATCATAAGTCAAACAGAAAGCTATAAAGGTTTTATCTACAAGTCTAGTATATATAAAATAGATAATTACCTACTTACGTTATCAATTTATTTTGATTGCATCACGAAAGTTTAAAATATAATCGAAAAATCTAGATTTCTACTACACGTATTAAAGTTTCGAACAATTTTTATTTAATATAAAATTTAATTGATTTATACCCAATATAACGGCGGTCCAACGACGACCATATTAAATTATACGTACATAAAACTCATCTAATGTACGTTTGTAGCTCATTACTCCTTGAACATGCCGCCTCACAAAAACGCAGGGAGTTGATGCATTACTGAGCGCTATCTTAAAACCTGTTTGGGCGTTCGAACGGCTCGCAATGGGAAAAAACATCCAGATTCCAATGCGGACCATAAAAACGTCTCTACTCGAGATAATTTCAAGAACATCCAATAATGCAGTCTGCGCACCCAGTTTACGTATACACTTTACAACTAGAAATACTTTCTTTCTAATAGTGTATCGGAATTAAGCAATAATATCCTATCTACATATGTTTTATGTAATATATATATTAATACATTTTATGCAATAACTTTGTGAAACTTTTTATGTCTTAGGTAAAAAGGTAAAATGAAAAACATTTTCCGTCCTAGCTAAAACATACAAGTGGCCTTGGCAGTCGTCGCCCTGCTCGGTATGCTACTTAAAGTGTCCTACATAGTGACATTTTTATTATATGTTGGCCAATTTACACAATATTATTATAAATCATACCCCATGTGTTATTGTAATGTTCGAGCTGTATAATTGCAAAATTTTCATTAAAATTCGTTATGTAATTCTTGCATGAAACAGTATCAAACATCTATACATTCAGACCCACAAACTTTCACGTCTATAATATTAGTAGGATTAATATGAGCAATAGAATCTAAATTAAAGTGGGGGCACTAATAGAGTGCCTTCTGTTTTCTAAGTATAAGAATACTTAGAGAGGAATTGAGATAAAGCAGATGGTACAACTCGAAGTAAAAAGAAACCATGTGACTACATCGGTCTTGTTGGGAATGTAAACACTACGATTCATTGCACAACCTTTCACCTGTGATAGCCTGACAGTTGTGACTTGTTGCTTGTCGCATCCAGCTGTACAGTTCATTTACTATTAGCAGGTATTAAATGGCCAGTTATCTCAGTTCTGATGTACTAAATATAACGAATATATTCATTAGTCTTTATAACATATTAAAACATTATATAGACAAACCACTTATTTCTGTGAAACTTCAAATATTTGTTACCTCGTATATATACGTAATTAAAACTATCACTTATACGCTCCATTTTTTAATTATTAAAAGTTCGTTGACCGATAAACTTATCATATTTTAAAAATAGATATAACTATTGTGGGATTTATTATTAAATATAAGAATTGTTTGGTAAATTTATAAATATTTTTCCTAAGTGGCTGATGTTTATGTTAAAATGACTTCTAAATTAATTCCATGTATTTTATCTTTGTATTCAATAATGTTCACCTTCGTAAATATTAACAAATCATCAGTGTTTTGCCATATACACGGAAAGGTGTACAGATACTTGAACTGATATTTGAACCTACTATAGGTTAATTATATTGTCTCTCTTGGCAAAATTTTAATTTTAATTAAAGAAATAAAAATAAAACTTGTGATTATAGACAAATCTTGAAAAAAAAAACGCAGAAGTTAAAGTTTTGATTATACTTTTATGTTAAATGATGCTGTAAGTTTTTTTATATTTTAAACTTCTGTAGTCGATATCAATCAAAAATCAAATTATTACGTTTGTAATTGTATATTCGGAAATAAATTATAGCAGCTGATAGGTCAATTAGTCTGACTAGGAGGGCAAGGTGTTGGACATGACAGCGAAAGTAGCTGTGTTCCACTTTATGAATATTTCATATTACTTGTAGCTAAACCTTTTATATAAATAAGGCAGCGGTTTCGTAATATGTATTTACTTAGAAAGTATTATTTTTTCCAAAACTAGATTTCCTGGGTATTCGTGAAAGTTTAATAAATAATTTGTCGTTGTTCTTAATCAGTTTTTATAGAGAAACTTTCTTTAGAACCTTGGTTTAGTAAATACGGTGCTACTGAAAAATTCATGTGGTTTCAGTAGGTATACATGTTATGATATAATCGTATTACTATGATACATTTAGTATGCGAAACAATATAATTTATATGCACATATTAATATTACATATATTCATAACAGAAAGTATTTTTATTAATATATATTAAGAAGAAATTTCCTTACACATCATTTCGATACACATCGTGTTTCAATGAAGGTAAAAATTTCGTTATCAAGTTATATCGATAAATCTGGTCGGTATGGAGGCCGTCTATCACAATTAGGAGCTAGTTAAGCATACGGGCGGGTTACCCTCAAAACATTTATAAGACCTTTAATATGTATTATCTTATATTTCTAAAGTTAGACTTAATTTTATAAATGTCTCAATGACTTTAATCTGATGAAATTCGGATCACATCTTTTATAGAAATATGAAATTAAATCCGCGACTGGAAACTTTTCACAAGTTTATAAGTTAGTTCTTCGAGAGACAGTAAAGGATAAAACTGGAAGTTCAAAAACGATATACATAATTATAAAAGCGGTAGATAGACTGAATAAAAATATATGTAAGATAAAACTTA
>JAAAKR030001543.1:1838-25123 GCA_010014985.3 Delias pasithoe
AAAGTTAATGCTAAACTATATAATTTTCCTATTGCAGGTACAAGTATGAGCGCCAATGTTACGCCGCCGATGGGCACGCCGGTTCCAATGCCTGGAAGTACCCTCGGAGATGCAACACGTTGGCCGGAGGCCTATCAGCCACCCGCCCAACCATGGCCTCAAAATCATTATTACAGATAACATATGGATTTCGCCTAAATTAAGATTTATGTATTCTTGGTTACATTTTATTATTCCTATTTATAATATAAATCAGGAATCACATGAATTTAAATAAGGTTGCTCTGCTCTTTTTTGGATGTCCATGCAATTTTGTTATTCTAAAACACTTTAATTTTCTTTATTATATTACGTTCCAAAACCATTGTTATTCTATAAAATAATAATGGAAAAAGTACTCGTTACTATACAAGTACGTACAAAAAGTTTTATCTCCCGATTCAAAGGGTTAAAAACTACTATATGAAGCTCTAAAATAAAATATATTAAAATCAATAATTATTTATTTAACACTATTACATAATATTTACAAATATACCTTCTATTATTATTAATATACATTAATAACAAATGCAAAATTATAAGGTTACCAGATAACTATGTTAACATAAATTAAGTACAGTTGCAGTGTAGGACAGGTGATGAAACCAGAATAAATTATTAAATAAAATACATTCCCAAAACACTGTTTTGTTCAAAGGTTTCTTAACCTATCAGTCTGACGTAACACCTATGCTACACTGAAATTGTAAAAATTAATAAGTAGAACATCTGGACAAACCTACACTTTATTTAATAACTAATTTTTCAACTGTTGCCCATAAACTACATTTTCCTGAAGTATGAAAGTATAAATAATAGGGAATATGAAAGTGACTGAAAAATCGGTAAAATTTCATGAATTGTAATGTCAATTGCTGAAGATACAATTGTTTTGTCATTGAAGTTATATAAGTTATATTGCCAAATAAAATTTAACTAGAATGTTATTGACAACAGGGATTACACAATTTCTTTTGTTTTAATTTGTATTGTTCAGTTTATTTGGTTGGATGTAATTCCCAAAATAGTAAGAATAGATTTATAAGCTTTAATGAATCATTAAAAAAGATCTAAACCAAACATTCGTGAAATCCCATTTACGTATTTTTTGTTAAGCTCCTTTATTATGCATTATTTATAGTTTTCAACTTTAATATATATTTTATCTGTAGTAATCATCTGTAGAATTCTAATAAGGAAATAAAAATATATATCCCTATAACAATAAAAATAACAGAAAGTGATAAGTTAATACTTAGTAGTTTTTAGATAAATTTGTGTTTTACTGAAATGTTAAAAATTTTAAGTGTTAATCATAAATATGACCTTTAAAGTATCAAATGGGGTCAGTTAAGAATATCGGAATTTGAAGCCATTCAGTAGATATATATCTCAAACTAAATCAATCTTCTTTGGCTTTAAAGAAAATTTACTTGGCTTAGTAATAATGACCCAAACTAAATAAATCAAATTTATGTATGTTGTAAGAATTAACATGTAATAGAGCTGTATAGTCTAGGTGCTAGACTTATGACTAAGATCATGAAGTTTTAGTTATGGGTGGTGTGTCTGTTCCAATATCTACAAGAGTCGCTTCTACGGGTATTGCATTGGTTTCTGGTTCAGCAGGAAACTGTGGTATAACATGTGAGGACTGTATTTTTCTTACTGCATCTATATTCACTTTTGTGGATACGTTCTTTTGCCTTGTTTGTTCAGAAGTTTTTGATAATCTCTCACTTAAGGCTTTAAGTGCTATTTGCCTGTAAATAAATTAGTTATAAGACTTAACAGTATTCATATTTAACACAAATTTAAATGAAATTTTTTAATCTATACCTTCTTCTCTCCATATCTTGTGGTTCAACACCAGGCATTGTGATAGTAACACCACGAGGACTCAGAGCCAAATGGACTCTTCTCTGGCTTGGAGAACAGAAACCAACTCTTACACAGCATCGATGGATTGGACTTATAATACCTCTGACTACTGGCTGAAGAACAGTTGGAAAGAAACTGCAAATGACAATATATCTATTAAAAGCATAATATACATGAATGTTATAAATTGAAAAATCTTATTAAAATAATTGATGTTGATAATGAATGATTGAAGGAATTAACTCCTAATTAATACAAAAAACTTACTTATCAAAACTGAAATTATCAGCCATATCACCCTTGGAACCATTGCTATGCCGTTGCCAGAACCTCAAATATATCCAAGAGAGCAATGTTCCACTACCCCACATGCAAGGGTAAGTTCCTTCTAAGGCACCTACAGCCCAAAATATAATCGCTAGTATTAAAATTAAGAGTGGAAGAGAACGGTTTGTAAGTTTTCCTAAAAAAAAGTAGTACAGCAAATGTAATTATTAGACTACATAATATGAGCTTATAATATATACAGTAAGTATAAGATGAGAAAAATCATACCTAAGGGAGTTTTTATCAGTAAATGGTCAGGTAGTATTTGTTTTACAGCTACGCTCACAGCTGCTAAGTATCCTGCGAGACCATGCACGTGTATATCGAAAAGATATGATGTTTCTTGAGTCCACGTAAATATCATCAAGTAGTAAAACGTTGTGAGAAATGCAACACCAATATTTGTCAACATGAAGAATTTCATCATCTCTATTTGACCCCATAGCGGCTCGATCAGTTTACCACACAAACCTACCGTTATTATGTCTATAATCACCTCCCACAAGTGTATTTCAAGGAACCAAAACGTAAAAGTGGACCACAGTTGAAATGACGGAGGCAGTAAATATCCTGGAGTAACACTTAGTACATTGATGACATCTTCAGAGAATGACAATATATAGCCTATTACAACTACTACACAAATAAATTTAACTGAAGGCGAAGTGTTTCCTAGTAATGCAGAAAATTGTTGGCGTAAATAAGGTATATTACGACTAAACGCTCGCAGCGTAGCCATTTTTATAACAAGTCAAGAATTAAATGTGTCAAATTGACAATGACAGATATATAGTCTGTGCTTGTGTTGGAAACCTTCTTTAATACTCTGTAACTTTAAAGAATTCAGTTACGAGTTTTTTTCACGATAAGTATTTAACCACATGGAAATTGTGGCAAACGAGTACGACTCTCACCTAGGATAAGTGGTCCTTCGGCCGTGGACGCCACCAGCCTTTGTAGGATGCGTTGCCGGTTTTCAAATATTATAAGACATATTATTTATGATATATGGTTGAGACAGTTTTTTTACCCTAGAAAATGTTGCATTATTGGCGGCCAACTAACTTCATGATGTTACGCTTGGCTTTTATTTAATCTACGTCAGTGTTTCCCAACCTGTGGTCCGATTATATATATGAGAGTCCGCGGTGTCATTTCTGGAGTCTGGACCACGTGCTCACAGAAAACTCAGCGTGAAATGGTAGTTATATTGTGTTTTGCTAATTGAGTGTACCTAGAGCAAGTGGTCCAATTAGGTAGGTTCAACTTCGAGAAAGAAGTCAACCGCCGAATCCAACTGGGTTGGGCAGCGTTCGGGAAACTCGGAAATACCTCAGTGCCTCCAGACGAAGGTCTATGATCAATGTGTGTTACCGTGATTAGTGATCTCTATCGGCCTCAAGCTGAAGTGGAAATGGGCAGGCCACGCAGGGCGGATCGCCGCTGGGGCCGAAGAGTGCTAGAGTGAAGACCACGGACCGGTAAGAGCAGCATGGGACGTCCACCCACAAGATGGACAGACGACCTTACAAAGGTCGCCGAAAGACGCTGGATGCAGGCCACTTCGGATAGTTATGCGTGGAGGTCCAAAAGGGAGGCCTATGTCCAGTAGTGATGAATGAATGAAGATATTGGAGGCTCTTAAAAATACCTAATAAGCGGGGTAGAAAACCGGTTACATAACCAATGCGCGGAGTGAGGCACGGTTGTCGATGGGCGGCGGTGTTCTCTTACCATATAAGAAACCCATCTGCTCCGTTGTCCGCTATACCAAAAAATTGCATTTTCAAAATTTTTATTGAGGAAAATTGAAGTTAGAGACGCCCAAAAAGCCAGTACATAGTTATTAAAAAAATTATTAAGCATAAACTATACAGTTTACTTAATGTTAGTTACAGTTTTTACCTTGTAAAAGTTTATCGTTTTAAAGAAAAACGAATGTTGTTCAACAAATTAATTGAAACCGTTTTCTTGGTACGATATTCTAAAATACTTGCTTTTTAATTTGTGCAGAGAACAACAAATAGACAATAATAAGACTATTTATGACAAGTAGTACGATTTTACTCACATTTATTTTTGTATGTTTTTTCAGATAAGGATTAAACATATTTGGAGCTATAGCAGAATGGCTTGTACCGAAAAAAAATGTTCAAGAAATATTTCTTACCTAAGTCAAGATAATGCTGCAGCTTTAGATCAAGATTTATTTAATGAGTATAAGTTTAGTGTAGATCAATTAATGGAATTAGCCGGTTTAAGTGTTGCAATAGCAGTGGCCAAAGTATATCCAACAACATCGTAAGTTTATTGTGATTATAACATTATGAAGAACTGTGCTTTTCTTTATTAATATGTATGTTACAAATTTTTCCAGCCACAATACTGCTTTAGTAATTTGTGGACCAGGCAATAATGGTGGTGATGGCTTAGTAGCAGCTCGTCACATGAAATTATTTGGCTATACTGTGTCTGTATATTATCCAAAGAGAACACCTAAACCTTTGTATGAAAATTTGCTATGGCAATGTGAAAAGTTTGGAGTGAATATTGTAGAAAGTTTGCCTCCACCTAAAGATTTAAAGAATAATTATAAATTACTTGTAGATGCATTATTTGGCTTTAGTTTTAAACCTCCTGTGAGAGAGGCTTTAAAGCCAGCTTTAGATGGTCTTATAGATTCTGGACTACCTGTTTGTAGGTGAGTGAATTGCAGAACAGTTAACAAAAATGAAAGACTAGGTTTTTATCCAATTTAAATTAATTTAATCACCTTTTTTGTTTTGTTTCTTCAGTGTGGATATTCCTAGTGGATGGGACGTAGAAAGTGGACCAGAACCAGATCGAGCATTGAAACCAACATTACTTATTTCACTTTCTGCACCAAAAATGTGTGCAAGGCCAGAACTACTAAAAAATGCTAGACATTTTTTGGGTGGCAGATTCCTCCCTCCTGCTATCTTACAAAAATATAATCTAACTCTTCCCTCATATCCTGAACAGGATCAAGTTGCTGAATTAAATTAAAATGTAATGAAGACATAATATTAATGTATTCTGTTTTTATATACAGAATTAAAGTATGAAGTTGCTGTTTTGTTCTGAATCATTTTTTATAAGATTCAGTTGTTTATGTATGTACCATCTCAGGAAGTGATTTGTTTTTCTGTAAAATTGAATTTGACCTTCATTCAATAAATTCTATAAAGATGTTATTGTAGCATTTTCTTATATCAAATTTATATATTAATTCAGATTGTGCTACTTAAATGTACCTCTTATTTTATAATGCTCTGATTTCTAATTTTACTTATCAGAGAAACATTGTTTAAGTTATTGGTGGACTTTGTACATAGTGGAATTATAATGCTTTCTACACATCCATTAACATTAATTAATTCATCTGTATATACAGTGAAAGTAAACCTTGTACACAGGGTTGATTTGACGTTTTTTACTTAGGATCTTTTCGCCAGTTCGCGACCATTACTGTACGACCACCATATTGTAGTTGGCAAGTATGATGGCGAATATAAAAATATCTCAGCCATCATTTTAATGAAAAAAATATGTGTTTGCTAATTAGTCTATTTTAAGACTTAGTTTTGTTCGATACATAGTGTTTTTTTAAATAGATAAACATCAGAATTAGGCGTTTTACCCAGTTTCCGTCCATAACATCCAAATCACGTCTACCCGTGGTCCATTTTGCGTCCACCAACTTAGAAAGGAATATAAGGGTGATATATTTTAAATAAAGGTATTTTAGAAATTTCCTATTTTTTTTTTGGTTTTCACCTTGGTTTTTTTGTCATCTTTCCTCTTTTAACCGGCGTACTAAATACGCCTCTGTTAGATTTGCTTTCAGCAACAATTCGTCTTATGGTAGTATTAGAAACCATTGAAATAAACCAAAGTAAGAAGACGTGTCTTTCCGACTAACTAGTCAACCCTTGAACATGGCTCAATATAGATGATTTTGTTTGTTCTGCATCTTATTCATCAAGTGTTCTTTAATAAACATTGAAAACAAAATTTCTTGCTTGCGCTCAATTCCTCGAGATTTTAATTGACCCATAACATTTCATGCCATATAAAAATCGATATTTTTTAAACTTCTTTTTGCCCTCAGATTCTGGTAGACCTAAATTACTGAGATAGTATAAGGTATTATAATAGTAATAATATAGTAACCTATACTTACACAGAGAGAGGTATAGACTATAAACCATAGAATATAGAATCAAATTGCGAAGTTTATAGAGCACATTTCAATGACAAATATTTTACGCGCCCTTTTTTTTTACAAATTGCCATTTGCCGGCGTCTGGAGATTGTCACTTTTGAATCTTAAGTCTTCACTCAGCGAATTTGTTTTAGAAGTTATTTAATTGCAAAAAAGTTTAGCAAACAAGATTCGTAACAAATGTAAGCGATTTATTGTTATTTTTTTAAAGGTGTCAGTATAACTTTTGATTCCAACGCATTTACAGCATTTGTTTTACAACACTAATCGATACCGCGTTGTGGCTCTTCGTACAACTTTTACGATAGTAGTGTTCAAAACTTTTACATTTTGCTCTTTATTGTAGATTAAAAATGTTTGAAGCACGCCTACTTAAAAGCTCCATTTTAAAAAAAGTCTTGGAAGCTATCAAAGATCTCCTGACTCAGGCTACCTTTGATTGCGATGACAATGGAATTCAACTGCAGGTAGGTATCGTACCTAAATGCATCTAATAAGATGTAATGGAATTTTTTTTTAATACATAACCATGTTACAGGCTATGGATAATTCACATGTTGCTTTAGTATCACTATTACTACGAGCTGATGGTTTTGATAAATACAGATGTGACAGAAATGTTACAATGGGCATGAATCTTGGAAGGTATTTTATTTCCATATATTATATTTTCTGCTTTGAATGAATTTGGAATTTAAAACAGTACCCTGCATATAAACTAGCTATTTCCTATATATTTTCTATATATTAGCTTACTAATACCATAAGACTCATTAATTTTTTGAGCCAGTATGTTTAAAATATATATTGCTTACTGTGGACTTCGTGTATGTTACAGCATGTCTAAAATCTTAAAATGTGCTGGAGATAAAGATACAGTTACAATGAAAGCTCAAGACAATGCTGACACAGTTACATTTGTGTTTGAAAGTCCAAACCAAGAGAAGGTTTCAGACTATGAAATGAAGCTAATGAACTTGGATCTGGAACATCTAGGTATGTCATGATCTCTTAAAATCTCATTTTGTCTGTATAAATTATTGCATTATAGTTTAAAAATTGTTGTTTTATGTTTCTAAACTTCTAGGTATTCCTGAGACAGAATACAGTTGTACCATTCGTATGCCTAGTGCTGAGTTTGCCAGAATGTGTCGAGATCTCTCACAGTTTGGAGAATCAATTGTTATTTCTTGCACTAAGGAAGGTTTGTAAATTATTACCTTAGAATGTATAATACTCTTATACTACCCCTCTTAACATTTGATAAAATTGTACTCATGTATCACTATACTGTGTGTGCCATATTCAACAAATAACTTCCAAGTAAGTTTACATTACAACATTCTTAATTACGTTTCACAGGTGTGAAGTTCTCAGCAAGTGGTGATATTGGCTCTGCTAATATTAAGCTAGCTCAAACAGCATCAATAGACAAGGAAGATGAAGCTGTAATTATAGAAATGGATGAGCCAGTTACACTCACCTTCGCATGCCAGTATTTGAACTATTTCACTAAAGCCACTTCATTGAGCTCACAGGTCTGTGTTATAAAAAATATGCTAATTAATTATAAAAAAAGCATTGTATAGTACTTAAAATAACAAAACTGAAGTAATTTGTCTAGTTTCAGTATATAAATGGATAATATTTAATGTGTTAACTAATTCAGTGCTCTTTTACCAGCTACTTGTCCAATTAAAATAATCTTTTTCTAGATAGACATTTTTCTCTTTACTTGACCTTTGGTTATATTATTTGCTGATAATACCCTATTTTTGTCTTATTTACAGGTCCAACTATCTATGTCAGCTGATGTGCCATTAGTGGTGGAATACCGAATTCCAGATATTGGTCATATCCGCTACTATTTAGCCCCAAAGATAGAAGAGGATGATAACTAAATAAGCTATTCATTTAAGTTTCATTTATTGATCCCTATAAATAGCAGTGTTTTTGTTTTTTACGATTCTTAGAAGCTCAGAGGATTTAATTAGATCTGACGTCAGGGTTTCCTTGTCGTTCCACTTAATTTTTCCATTTACTTTATCCTTTAATATATCTAGGAGTGGGAATAGTCTACTTATTTGATATTTGTGTTTTAAAAGTAATCATTGTAAATAGACTAATAAGTTTTCCCAGTCACAATAGTATTACCACAGTGCCTACATGTAATGTTTTTTGTTTCCACTATAATAAAACATTTTTTATATCTTCAATTTATATTCATAACTATTTTATAAAACAGTACAAATACAGTATACATGTTAAACATGAGTATTAACATAAATGAAGTACACACAAGTAGGAATGTTCAAATACAAAACAAATAAATTTTTTTGTTTAAATAAAAATGTCCCTATGACAAAATGAATTCACAAACAAGTTGACAAAACAAGCAAATTGCTCTTTTGATCGCAATCTGTATGGTTAACCAAAACTATTCAAATCAAATGATAAAAGACTAGTTTAAAATAATTAAATAATTTTAGCTGAAACTAATAAGTTTAAATGTTTGTAATAAAAATGATAAATAGAAATCAGATGCAAACTATTTGAAATAAAGAACCCTTAGTACGCCATTGAATAAAGAATTAACGAGATCATGAATAAATAATAAAACTATTATAGACGACATGCAAGCAAACAATTATTGGAATAAACATACCATATGTAATACTTACAAAACTTTATAGAAAATCAAATCTAGATGTCAAGTGTATTAAAACATTACTAATACTACTTATCATTAATTGACTCTGGTCAATGAAATGAGATCTAATAAGACTAGTTATAAAAAATAATTTACTCTTAAAATTAAAAGGAGGAGGGGCAGGGCTAGTGACATCGCTACTACCCGTAAACTGACGCTCGTTTTATAATAATTACTATACATAACAATTTCTATTAAAATAAATATCCAATTAGGGTTGAGTGGTGAATTGTAAATTATTAAAATATAGTTAACACTTGTTATTGTCCTATTGTTGTCTATTTTCACTACTATAGGGAGTACTGTATTATATATTTATAAGTTATGTCAGCGTCTTACGGGTAGATTGCTGTACTATTTCCACTTCTTGGCGGAGAAGAGCACGGCACGTTGCCTAAGAAAGAGCGAGTAGCTCTGTTTCCGTAGTGTGCTCGCGTCTCGGGTATTCGCGCCCGCGCGTCGACCGGCGACGAACGAACGCGGCCGACCGCGACCTCTGCCTGTAAATGAGACAAGAAATTTAAATACTAAAAATATAATTAACTTCACGTTAATCATTCAGATAATTATTTACATATATTAATATTATTACTATACTGAATTTTATAGTTTAATAGTTTGTCAAATATCTCCCTTCCGCTTTTTTACTCTTATGCTTTATATAAAATGTTACAATGATCGGATTTAGTTCAAATATGTGCCGTTCGATAATCTGTTTCCATCTACCATAATACCCCCCTCGTAGAGCCTCCTCTCCTTAGTTGGGAAGAACTTGGACAACCATTTTTCGCAAGCCTCTTTTGAGTTCAAACTTACACCAAGGGCGTTCGCCATGGACAGGAATAAGTGGTAATCACTTGGCGCAATGTCCGGGCTATATGGTGGACGCAATAAATCCTCCCATCCGAGTTCCGAAAGAGAAGTGTGTGGTCTGGCGTTGTCTTGATGGAACACTATACCCTTTCACTTGGCCAATTCTGGACGCTTCTGGTCGATCGCCTGCTTCAAGCTATCCAGTTGTTCGCAGTAGATGTTAGAATTAAGCATTTGACCATATGGGAGCAGCTCATGGCTGATTCTCTTCCAATCCCACCAAACACAACAAAACCTTCCTGGCCGTCAATCCTGGCTTGGCCACTGTTTGGGACGATACACCGGCCTACGACCACGGCTGTTTTCACTTCATATTGTCGTATCTGATCCATTTTTCATTGCCAGTCACCGTCTCCTTTAAAAATGGGTAGAGTTTGTTTCGTTTCAGCAGCATATCGCAGGCGTTGATTCGGTCCAGGTTTTTGAAGGTCAAATCATGCGGCATCCAAACATCAAGCTTTTTTTGTATCCAACCTGTCTCACTCGATGTTTTCCATGATTTGATCAGTATTTGTCACAGGTCTTCTACCGGCTGGCTCTGATTTGTCGAAACGATTCTTCCGCGGTTTGAAGTTCGAGTACCACCCGACAAAACACCATTAATCTCACGGAACGTTTCTCGAGTGGATTTTCCTTTAACGGAAAGGAGATATTTCACAAACTATTATATTCTACCAAATCGAAGATCTTTACTTCACCTAGTCTTTTAAACTTAAGTTATAGACTGTTTTTTTTTGTTTTTGCTATCAATTACATTATACTATTAGTTATTTCTATTCAATTAAAATCCTGTTCAATTTAAATTTAATGATAACTTTGCATGAAATTTGTTGTGGAAACAAACAACTTCCTTGAAATTATTGCTTATTTTATGGAGACTGTATTATGTTATGCTATATAAAATAAGGTATTGCTTGAGGTATAAGAAATAGAAGAAACCTGTATATGTTGAGCACATTAATTAGAAACAGTAAGTGAGCGGTAAATTTACGAACAATTAAAGTATCTGACCTGCCCCTCCTCCCCTGGCTCAGGTCTCTCGTTTGAATTCCGAAGGACCAGGTTCATCGAGATTCGTCGGACTGACCACTTGGTCATGCAACGTACGCAGATGACGTAATAGATTTGATTTCACGTTGAAGCGCTTGTTACAAAGGCCACAGACGAATGGACGCACTCCTGGTACATGAAAATGGTTTATAAATATGCAAGCTTGGTCAAAATTATAACTGTATGTCTTCAAGTAAGAAAAACTGTATCGAGGCAATACATTTTTAACGGAGCAGGCGAAATCTCCTCTATAGTAAGAGATCACCGCTGCCCACGGAGCAGGCGAAGTCTCCTCTATAGTAAGAGATCACCGCTGCCCACGGACAACCTCCCCACAATCGCTTTGGTTGTGTTGCCGGCTGTTTACGCTTTAACGGTAGGTATAATGTTAAGAGCCTCCAATATCCTTAATCAGCGAAACACTGCTACTTCGAAGCTAGTATTCCGTGAGCCCGTGGTATCACTGGACGAACCGGCCCAATGTAATGCGTCAGCACGGCTACCACGGCTATGACACTTAGAACACTCGGCCGGTTATTGCTATGCCCTTCCACAGGCCGAATACATTTTTTTAAATATAGATATTGCACTGAAATAGTTACGAACCTGTGTGCGTGCGCATGTGTATGAGCATTGAGGCATGCGATGGGAAGTTTTTGTTGCAATGGTCACAAGTCTTGTTTTGCTCGCCGTCTGTGAAACGATTGTGACGTTTTGGTGGTAGACTGTTGTTTGATAAGGCCAATTCTGGACAATCGAACATCGAACCAACATTTAGACAATCCTTTTCTATTCAATGATGCCAAATTTACTGGGATTATGGGCCATCGGGTTCACATCGCTGCTTAAGGATTGCAAGCCTGAGTTGGCTGTGTTTTGGTTGAGCGGCATTTCTCTAGTTAGATTTTTGTAAATGTTTACCAATACCCGGTATTAGTATGGAAAGAATGAGCAACGCGACATTTTTAAGTATTGTTTTAGGACAACAAAAAACAAGTATTAATTTACGATGTGATCAAAACTTATTCAATATAAAAGGATTTGTTTACACGCGTGAACCACTTCAGAAAAATTAACAGTATAAATGCGGTTAGGGTTTCTTAAAATGGCAACATTGAAATTGCGGGTGCGTTCAACATAACTGAAGTGATTATCATGACTGCGGTGCATATAAAACGCGTTTTGAATGGGTTTTAGGGAAAAGCAGGTTAAATATTAATCGATGTAAGTCTGTCTAGAATTAGCCACATACATAACAATCAGATTTCAGCTATGTTAGTAAGATACACAAAAACAAAGTTAGTAAAATTGTTAGTCTCCTTATAGTGACTTAGGCAACCATTTAAACTGATAAGAATAATAATCAAGACTCAATATACCTCGAATATTTTACTATTAGTATATACTATATTTAGATTTCTTTGATTTAAAACTGAATAATACATTGAAAGCTTATATTTAGACAACAACATGTAGACGTTCGTGGCACATTAATTCCATAGTAATCGGAGCATATTTTTATTGGCTTCCGAAATAAATGATTACCTGTCTCAGTGTGCGTGCTTTGTATGTGTCGCACCCACTCTGCTGGATTTGGGAAATGTTTCTGACACAAGTCACATCGCAACAAAGCCGTTGTTTCTTCTGTGTCGTCACTCTGAAAATTAATATTAATTAACAGACCACAAGAGATGCATTAGAAATATTTATGAGGTGGTACCTATATCCAAAACAAACTCAATCTTTCATTTTATTTAACTATATAATATATATCTCTATATATCTGTCTCTATTATAGATTATTCAAGTCATTGTTATAATAAAATTAAGATTTATTTTCTTGAATCTTTCATACATTTTTCATCTATATCTATACTTATAACAAATATGTAGAGAGGGAACTTCTGTACATATATACAAAATAACTATCAGGGGGTAATCTAATGATTTTTAATAATAACATAATTATAATAATATAATGGAATCGAATGACATTTCCATCGGTTAGAAGCTTAGGAAATATTGACTTAAAGCAGACATGTCGACAGGTGGTCAATTTTTGTTTTTTTTAATTAACCATAGTAACGACCACCCAACGCCTTCCGCCTTTTAAATTTATTTGCATTCATCTGAACAATTTTCAATGAGTTTTTATGAAATGACATTTTTGTTATGAAAACTCACTTAAGATAAGCGGTCTTCCCTCCACCCATGGACACTTCCAGTCCTGGCGAGGCTTTAAACACCTTAAATTTCAAACATTTTAAAAAGAAAACTCACAGCTGAGCGACGTTTCCTCTTCCGGGCGTGGTGTTGGTCATTGTCTGCGTGTTGCTGGATATGTCTAACCCAAGCAGCTGGCACTGTGAATACCTCCGCGCACAGTTCGCACGACAGCGGGCTGTACAGCTGAAAAACAGATACAGCTTTGTTTATTCTCTAAACTTCTAAGCACTTCTCCAGCTTTGGAAGTTTATCCTAACTATTATAACTACATTTAAAATAAGTTCAAGTCTAGAGTGTTCTAGGCAAACAAACAATCCCTTATTTTTTTTTAAATCACGAAATATTAAATCATATTTTATACCTTCATTGAAAGATGGAAAAAAAAGATATTGTAGATACTAAAAATACACATAATGATGAATGAGGGTGGGATTAGTCTTAAGTCTTACTCTAGGGTGTTGAAAATGCTAAATTAAAGATCATGGGATAAATGATAGGTCTCTTAGTGCAAAATGAATAGAACAATTATAACTACATTTATTATAAAACTACAAGTACCTATACAACTCAATCCAATAAGGATTACTATTATAAAAAAGATTAAATACATGGCCTTTAGTAACATATTTAATATATTATAACAACTCACCAGACTTTCTTCCTCCACATCAATGTCATCACAAGGCTCCGACTTGACACTCATCTCAGCTTGAAACATTTCTGCTATAGACCTTTCTTCTTCTTCAATACTACTTGCATCCCATTCTGGTTCTTCTTTAACATGAACCTCAACAGCTGAATTGGGTTGACTTGATTTTTCTGTAATGTTAACAATACTAAATAACAATAATGCATAACATATTTTTTAAGTAGTTTTTGTAAGAAAAACCATTGAATGTGGAAATTAAAGAAATATTCCTCTTGTTTAACACTTGCACGCATGTGTTGTAAAGCTTCATATTTTTCACTGGTATATTAGGTATAATTTTTGTTACAATTTCCTTATATTCAGGAGACGGACTTTTCAAATCATTTTGAAACCACAGCCTATCACATACTAAACATGGATATCCAAAAGAATTGTCTAGAAACTTTATTTTAAATTCCTGCTGAGCTCTTTTTAACCGTCGATAATTACTATACGGCAAAGAAGTATCTACGTCTACATCAATTTGTTCATCAATAGGAGTATTAATAAACTATTCCAGAGAATTGGAATGAATGGCTTGTCCGTCTGGTGGAGGTAATTCCTGATCCATAACTATGTCTTGATTTAATAAATCACACTCCTGATCGCCTACAATGTCTTGAGTGGATAAAATATGTATATTCAGAGCATCAGCTAACTGCTGATTAGTTTCTTGGGCTTGTATAACTTCAAAAATAAAGATGCTATTGAACCATAACTTGCTTCAAATCAAAACTAAAGAAATATTTCACTTACTTGAAGTAACTGAACCTGCATCATCATCCTTCGTTTCTTCTGATGTTTCCATCTTTTGTTTCTTGCCATATTTCTTTTCCCCTGTATTTCTTCTCAAAACCCTAGCAGAAATTCCTTCCTCTTGTTCATCAACACCTAAGCTGATAGTAGGAGTTGGCATTGTTATGGTGGAAGTAGTTGTTTCTGTGGATGGTGCAGGAGTGACCAATATAGTCTGGCCTTTGCCTCCTGGTACCGCAGGTCGAATTGCTGCCTGAGTTGTGCCATCACTTGTCTTGATAAAAACTAACTTTGGAGGCCCAATAAACATTGGTCTGAAAATCAAAATTGAACGCTAGGAATTTCTGATTTTGTTTTTTGATATTATATTCATTATTATTTTATATAGTATATTTTTTAAATAAACTTACTGTAAATAAAAATATGACATTCTTATAGTGATTTTTAAATTAGAAAATCCATCATTCATTTCAATATAACTTGTTAACAGGTATTTATAACATTAAGTCGTTTATAGATGTAATGAAGAATTATACAAACCTTCCTCCTTGTCCCTGAATAGGATTAAATGTTTTGAGGATTTTGTCATCTTTTTTTATCGTTAACTTTGAAACATCCTTTGGTTTTTCTACTTGTTTTACAGCTGGAGTACTTGTTGTGGTTTTTTCAGCTGGTGTAGAGTCCCCACCTATTTCATCAGTCTGCCGCCACAAGCCTCTAATTTTGAGAACTTCTCCAGCTTTTAATACAATATCTAATACTTCATTAGAAACTGTTGTTTCACCTGTAAAAATTGAATAAAACAATTTATATTAGCTCTCTCAATTCTAATTATAATATTATTTAATTTACTTAGAGTTAAAAAATTAGACTGTTTTTACTCTCTACCTTTATACATATATTCAACTAGAATCTTCAAGGCTTTAGTGGATATCTCGGAAGGCAGCACCACGTAAAGCAATCCACCCATACGCGTCACAGACCGTTGCCCATCGAAGAGACCGCTGAAGTAGACGCTACATGAGCTCAGGATGAATTTATGAGCCGGTATCTGTGACCCATCCATTGTACAAAGAACAACATCCGTAAATCGTTCTGACCGTAACAACGAAGCGACAGAACCATTCAAATGGGAGCTGTGTGAATGCCATTTCAACTGGTATGTATCGGTCGAAGTCATTTTGAATTTTCTGTCTTTTACAAATTACACCATCTGAAATTAATTTACATCTTCCTTAGATATTTTCTTGAGCCCGAATTGCAATATAAACAAATTTTCAAACGAACGATCAAATAATACGCAATTGTCATTGATTAAAATTCTGAAATCTGATAGGCCATTTCTCGCGACCAGTGACAGGCCTAAACGCCAATAGTTTTAGTCGCATGTCGCCAGTATCCAATAAAACCGTAAATACAAACTCGGGATAAAACGAATTAATAAACAATGTTTATGATAGTGATGATTATTAATATAAACAATTTTTAAATCAATGCAAAATATTTTTACTTACAAACATTCTGAGAAAATTTAATTATTCTACTGGAATTTGAATTTTCATCCAAATAGTAAAATATTATATTACATGAATCTTATATTACGGTAATATTATATATAAAATATAATCTTTTTTTTTCATAATCATCAAAACGGCTGAACAAATTCAAACTATACTTTCGATAGTCCATTTTTAGGCCATAACGTGTATATTAAACCTTGAAAGGACGAAAAAGAAAGGAATTTAACAAGTTAAAATCATACTTCATAGTATGTAATATATAATGTATCTAGTATGAATAATCTGTTTAAAATATATTTCTTATCTGAAATCGAAATAAGTTTTTACCTTAAAACGCTTTAATACCGATGATCTATACCGCCTGTAGTTTTCAATAATCAATAGTTATTATTTTATTCTAATATGCACTGATTTATATCATGACACGAGTAAACTGCGCGCACCCACCTCTTGTGACCCTCAAATTAAGTGTGCGGCGGCTGCGGCTCTGAAAATCGATGGAAATGGTATTGATTTAGCGCATAGACGCGGGGTTGCGCGTTTATCTCATCGATCGATGTTGGCGTCGCGATTCGTGTTTGTTCTGCGGGGGCAACGCGAAGCGTAGGATGCGCGCGCGTGCGCGTGTCAGAGGCCACGCCAAGCGGCGACAGCGCCCGCCTTGCCGCGCCAACCCGCTTCCACCCTGTCCACGCGCAAACTCGCTATTAAAATTCAAGTACGAAAGTACACGACACAATATACATACCTACTTTTTTAAAACTGAATTAATGTCTTTAATTTTCGCTAAAATTATTGAGTACTTTTTTATTCACATTTATAAAAATAAGCAAAACAATGCTAATAATTTTTTCATGTTATACATATACCTGTTGAATGTTATTTATTAGATTAATATTTGTACATGTATTATAATTATTTAATATCGATTACAAATTCACGCATTCACAATAGAACTTCAAGGTCAATGAACTAAAAACACGCAACCAACATGCGCGGTCTATTTTATTCTCTAATTTAAAACAATATTTTATTTTGTTTTTACATTACATATTTTATCGTAAAAAGTTTTTATTACTTATTGAAAACTTTTGTATCTTTGTAATCATTTTTTGCTATACCAAGTTGAAAAAGACAGCTTAATTATTTACTACGAGAAAATTATGATTATAGAAGTTTATTTAAATTGTATAAATGTACTAACCAACTATTTTTTTATAAGCTTAAACACATATTAAAAACGTTTACAATATATTTCCTAAAATTTAATTGTTTATTGCGTCGTAGAGGCAACTCTATGGAAATAAAAACATAACTTTTTAATATTTAGCTCTACCCTAACTATTACTCTGTGGTTTATACTGATTATAACAAAGAGTAATGACAAGTAGAACTACGAGGGGTTTGCGTGGGTTCAGAAATGCGTGGTTTTAGGGGGAGGGAAGGGAATTTTCAAGGGAAATCAATAAACTCTGCGCACGCGATTCACGTAGCCTCCCCGGCATGCAGTAACTATGGGAATATCGATGTGTCTACTATATGATTATTAATATTTTTTTTGGATAGTTGTCTGATGCGTTTTTTTATAAAATAATGCAAGAATGAAATATATTTCATACTAGTGGTCCCAGGTCCAACCAAAGCCGAAAAACCGATATATTGAAACATACCTTCCATTTTTCTAGTCGGGTAAAAATATTCATATGCCCTTCTCCTGGTTCTAAGCTATCACCCCACGAATTTTTAGCCAAATCAGTTGAGCCGTTCTTGAGTTATAAATAGTGTAACTAGCACTACTTTTTTATAATATCAAAATACAGCGTACAAAAAAATTAAATGCATTGAATGAATAGATACACATAATGAATGAAATGTATGTATAAATGCATACACGAAAATTCATTCAAGTCGATTCAGTAGTTTAATATTACATTTTTATGATATTTTTTATCTTGTTCTTATTATGACCAACACAACATTAAAAGAATTATCAAGTTTGGTGCAGCCGTTTAAAGTTATGCGCGTACATACATTTTGACGATTCATTATTATATAAATTAGATTAATGTGTAAACAGACGTCGTTCTACCCGGTAGGTTTCGTACCGGGTAGAAATATAAACCCTCAGCAATTCTTGGGCCCACCAAACCCGAAAAACCGAAGCATTTAAACATTATCTTAACTTTTGTAATTGCATATAAATGCCTATATGGTATCCAGGATGTCAGCTACCGCTATACCAAATTTCATTAAATTTTGTCCAGCCGTTTTTAAGTTATAAATGGCTTAATTATTTTTAGACATCTTCAGACAATCTATATCTGCGAAATAACTACATTGTACTTCGAGAAATGTTCTAAAAAAGAATTAGTGAAATCGGTGCAGCTCACCCCGGCAAACATTGCAACAAAATTTATTAAAGTACATAACTAATATCGCTAATTAGACATAGTGGATTGTGGTAGCAGGTACAAAACTAAATATTTAAGATTGTATTTAATTTTATGAAATTATACGAAAAATAGTTTTAAAACCCTTGCTATTTTCAGACACGAAAAATGTATATTGATGAATTCTCAGAAGATCTGCATACAAAATTTTATATAGATCAATTCTTAGGCAACAAACAGCGCGACTCAAATTTTTTGTTTAGGCTCCATCTGCCGCTACTTAGAACAAGGACTCTGCATTATCTATAGACAGTTATTTTGTCTTTCGGAACCCCTTCACTAACTTAATGGTTGATATTAAATAAGAATCGTTTGTATGAGAGTAGAGAAAAGTGTGTTTTAGACCTTTTTGGGCAATTTTTATAATTTTACTATGTGTTTACGAAAATCCTGAACTTCAAGAAGAAATAGAATGAGCTAAATTGGTACAGCCGTTCTTGAGTATGAGCGAAATTAACGCACTACATTTGTTTTTTATAAGTATATACATATAGGTACCTATATAGAGAATGATAAATATATAGGTTTTTATTTATTAAGCGATGTTACATTTTTAATAATATAGAGTGATAATTATATTCAATACAATAATATAATGGAGTAGAAAAAATTATGAGTCAACACTTCTTTTGATTTTATGCATTTTTTTTTAAATTTTGTGAGGAATTTTTACCCTTTCTAAGGGCCTCCAAACCATTTTTTTATACGGGGCTTCGCCGCGACACGCTCCTATTATACTATTTTAATTAGTTTCTTAGTCAAGTAAAAAAATATTTTAAAGGAAAGTGTAAAAAAATCTGTATCTGTTGACATACCAGACCGCAAAAACAATATGTTAAATTAATTAATAAAATAAAAAGATTTTAGGGCATCTCTTTTTCTTCTTCACATCCATACTTGAGATTACCGAAAACAATACGTATAATGTACGTATAATGTACGAAATTGAGCATTTTACATAGCGAAATCGTCAAGCTGTGAGAGGGTCATTATGTATATATATATTTCTTTTTTTTACTAAATGCTCAGTCCTGCTTATGAGTTGATTTTGTTAATTCAGTGTTGGTATATTTGATGCCCGATGTATAGTTATCAGTTTTTTTTTAATTTTACGGTTCTCGATTATGACTAATTTTTCACAAGCAATATGATGAAAGTTTTAATAGAGTTTTGGGAATTTCGAGTACAATTTTTGTGATCTACAGTTTGCACTTTTTATTTAATTGTAAAGGTTATCGAATAATTTATACTTAAAACTCCACCAATAATAAAAAACACAGAGAAAATAATGCAAAAAAATGAGACCTATGCTAATACTGTAAACCAGAAATGACAACTATGAGGTGAGATGTCAAAATATCGATGACATAAAGACTTATTTACATTGTACTTTAAACTGTTATAGCCATTAGTAATTGGCATTGAGTACTGACTAAAAAACACATCCGACCGCAATGGTTAATGGTTATCCATTATAGCCGATAGTTAAAATACTTAATAGTTACTAATTGTAAATTTAAACCTTCTACATTTTGAAAAATGAACGTTCCAAGTAAATCTACATCTCTCTCCAATGACTTGAATAACTTTATTTATGGTGTTTCACGGAGAAATTTTCAAAATTCTCCTGAATTGACTAAAGTTGCAATATCTCTATTAAAAACTTTTCCTGCAGCAAGGGATGCTGTATTGGAATATTTTTCAATGGTTTTCCATGATGCTGTTAATGTTGCGATAAATCCTTCTGAGTATGATGTAAGAATTTTCGCTACTCTGAATTCAGATTAGCACTTTAATATAAGCTAAATTACATGAAGTTTTGAATGTCTATTAGTTTTTTTGTTTATATGCGCTCTATCCATATTTTAATCACAGATAGACTCTAGCACAAATGGTTCCCTGGAAGCTGTTGGTATGATTGGCACTGAGCTTTGTAGCCTTGGTGAATCATGGGCACCTTTTATTGCTCCATGGTGTATCAAATTAATTATGGATATTGCAATAGACAAAGCTAATTTGCCAAGTAAGTCTATAGACATGTCTAATTTATTAACAATTATATCAAAATTCAATGACTGAAACTAGTTTTTCCAATCTTGTATCATGTCATGCAAATTATTGATTACTTGAACCCATTCATTCTGATCTACAATATTCTTAATGGTATTACAATATAATCAAACCAGGATAACTACAGTTATCTTATAATTATAAAGTTAATACAAGAAATAATCAAGTAGTAATTATTAATAATATCAGTTTTCATCTGGCTCTTTATTTCAGATGCAACCCTTCAAAATATTGATCCAGTTAGAGTGGTGCTTGATATTACAACACAAAATTTGATGTTACTCAATTCTGAAGAAAGAGCAAAATGCATTGATATGATGTTAGGTATGTATTATATACACGTGTCACTTTATTCTTTGCTTAAATAAATCAACATGACTAAATCTACAGAAAAAACGCAGTATATATTTAGTTTATATGTTGTTTTTGATTTGGTTCAATAATTTGAATGAAATATTAGTGACATCAGATTATGTTTATCTTGATAATAGAATATTTTTCATTATTTGTTAGATTGTCGTGCTTGCTCATGGGCAGTTGGTTGGGTGGGAAGGGCAGAGCCAGCATTGGTAGCACCAAGGGCACTTGCATTAGGAGCTGATGCAGCTCGTTCTGTTTTAGCCCACTTAGCCAATCACCCTCCTGCTCTGCTTCATATTCGAAGAGCCTTAGTAGATTTATTCAAGGTGAGTTAAACTATGAATCACACTATTGTGAATATTTTGATATTTAGAGTTTATGTATTATTAGATATTTTTAAAAAATTCATAAATTGTTGAAAAGATTTTGGTACTTATTACATAATAGTTTAAACTTAAAATATTTGTGCTTATAATTTTGCTAAATGAGTATGATGTACCATAACAGTATCCCATAAAAATGTCCTATACATTCTTATATTACAATAAATCTAGGTTATTGATCCATCACATGTGTAATATGACTGTTACATCAAAAGACTTCATATTTCAGGAAGCTATAGATGAAGACTTTAAATCAGAAAAGAAACGTGATGTAATTCCTTATCTGTTAAATTTGGCTTCAAAATCAGATATTGTTTTAAAAGCATTGATTCAGGATATAGAGGATACTTGTAAGCCTTTTTTTTCTAATAAACACTAAAGAGAAGAAGATAAATAAGGAAAATAGTAAATACACTGTAAATATTAATGTCTTTTCAGTTGACATTATCTTTATAAGTAGTGGAAATTTTTTTTTAGTGACAGATGAAATTATGGAACGTCTGAGTGTTGTATGTGCTGTACATAAACATAGTGGATCTTGGGAAGGTGTAGGGCCAGCTTCCTTAGTCACATTATTGGTGCGCTCAGATGTTCACTGTTTCCTACTGCTGCTGGAACATGCACAAAGGAATGTTTTCTGTCGACAATTACTTGGTGAGTGTATGACCATAAAGTGTAGAAAAATGTATTTTTAACGATAATGCTAAAATAAAATCATATGCCTTTGCAGAATATCTTTTACAAAAGTTGGAAAATGAGGTGATGTATCCTGATCGAACAGTGCCACTTCTAATTAGTACAGGAGAAGAAATCAATATTGTCAGAGAAAAGATACTCGACGGTAACCAATTAGAGCAATATTCTATAGCCAGGATATTAATTCTAGTCTGTGAGTAAATTTTTTTAAATACTAATAATAAAAATTTAATAACAAATTGATTATTATTGGAGTCGGCAAAATATCATTATAAATCATGTGTTATTATATATTATATGGTGTGTGTGTTATATTATTGCAATATAATTAAAATCCGTTCACTAGTTTTTGCGTGAAAGAGTAACAAACAGCCATACTTATAAACTGTCGTGTTTATAATATTAGTAGGATTATTCAAATGTGTGATCCATTTTTAGAACAGTGTATGTATTGTACGACGTTGTAGATGTGTATGTTAATGTTTTCA
Source organism: Delias pasithoe (assembly GCA_010014985.3). Lineage (NCBI taxonomy): Eukaryota > Metazoa > Arthropoda > Insecta > Lepidoptera > Pieridae > Delias > Delias pasithoe. The sequence continues at coordinate 24,605 of JAAAKR030001543.1, forward strand.
GTGCCTTTTCCTTTCTTTATATATTATAGTAATAATTTCAATATGTGTGTAATTTTAAAATATTATTAATTTACTTGTCGTTTAAGGTTACAACCAGCCTTCGGAATTTGTAAGTACAATTGCGTACCTTCTTCAATATTCACGTACGGATACAACGTTGGCATTGCTGGTGCGTATCATATCCGGTACAATTACAATGCACACACCAAACGAATCGACAGATATCAATATGGATACTGAGAGATACCAGAATTTCATTAAGACGGGTGTGGAGTACGCATTACGGGACGCCGTGCTAGCAGATGAACAAATAAAGAAATGCTTCATAAAAGTCGCAGTTCCACACGAACAAACCACTTATGTGCATCAATTCTGTTTAAATATTATTAAATTGTTGAGGTGAGATATGTAAATCTTTATTTTTATTATGGCAACGGTAGAAAACGAGCAGGAGGCTCACTTAAGATAGACTGACCCCCAGCCCTTGTAGTTCCGCAGTTGCGTTATCGGCCTATAAGA
>JAAAKR030001933.1:2306-13439 GCA_010014985.3 Delias pasithoe
TATACATATGGTTAACCTCTTATGTCCGTTTTGACAAATGGTTAAATATTTAAATATAAAATTTATTATGGAAGTAAACCTTTGTAACGAACCTGCAAAACATCAGCAATCTTTCGGTTGAGGTCTGGATAAAATATTTCAATTCCGGGATCCAAAAGAGCCATTTGCAAAGATGTAAGTAACGAAGTTGGTGCAAGTGAGGATTGCCTTGCCCAATTGAGTAAATCCGCGGCACAAGATAATAGTCGAAACCATGCTAGCCTATGTTGTATTTTATCTTGGTCTGACTGGTAAGAATTGCTGGAATGACAAGAGAACAAAAATATTTAATTTTATTATTACATCATTTATTTATTTTTTTACTTTATTGTTAACGTACTTTTCAGGAAATGTGTATAAACGAATTTCCTGTTACCTTCAAAACTAAAACACCATGTTATATTTCATAATTACACTTACAATGTTATTATTACGAACCGAGACCCGGGATTAAGTACGCATAAAATTGAAATAATGATGACTAGACGTTTAATGTTGATGAGACTATATCAATATAATATATGGAAAGGAAAACTTACTTATACTCCATTAAAAGATCACCCAATATTCGCATCGCCATTGAACTTTTGTGGGCAATGTCTCTTTGAGATTTCGATGCATGATCCAACGTCCAATAGTTTTCATCTACACAGTCAAATAAGAAGGTTACAAGTGCTTCGACTAAGCAAATACATAAATTCAACTCCCTCTGTAACAAACATTGTTAACAATTTATTAATGAGTTAAGACCTAAAAAAATTACACTTGCTAAGAATCAATATTATTTAATTTATTATATATTATTATTTATTATATTATATTTTTGTCAATTTACACAATATCATTATAAATCAAAGCCCATGTGTTATTCTGATGTTAACTATGTTATTTCAGTTTCATTAAAATCCGTTCAGTAGTTTTTGCGTGAAATAGTAACAAATATCCATTTGTCTATTCATAATTACAAACTTTCTCGTTTATAATAATAGTTGAATAACATATGCCACATAATATAATCACATATTTTAAATAATAGATCTTATATATATTACCATAGTCAAAACTTCTTTATTATTTGATTCAATAAGTACAACACTCTTGGCCATAATACAGAGAATTGTGTGAAGGGTATCCAGGGCAAATATTGGTGCAGGTAGCTGTCTTAGAGCTGCCAGTTTATCCTCATTCGGTGTAGTGGTTTTTCCCAAAATTTGTTCCAGTTCCGCATTCACATTGTCGTACAAATCTATGCTATCAAATGCTACCTAAAATGTATATATTACTCTGTTAAATATGTTTCTTGTATGTCTATTTGTGAGTACCAAGATTAATATATGTTAATTCACTTACAATATTTTCTATATTATCAATATGTACTTGAATCTTGTGGGTGTTAAGTTTGTCTGTTTTAAATATTTAAAAAAGAAAACTATATGGACTTTATAAAATTTTAAATTTAATAATACACACTCTTTATATTAATATATACCACAAATAGGTAATAATATGATATAAGTACCTTACTATGTTCACAAACAAGTTCTGCAGAAAATAGCTGTTTTAACCTTTTATGTAGAGATGTAGTTATACACAATAACGAATGTAATGCTTCACCAGGACAAGTTCCAATTTCACCATCAGATATGGACAACAATGCCTAAAACATACACATTCTAAAGATAAAGGTTCCGTATTTATCGAAAGAAAAAACAATTATATTTAAATAAAGAGCAATAATTTATTTTTAATATAATATTTAAGAAAAAATACCTTAATAATATTAGATCTGTTTAAAAATATTTCTGCAGGAAAGTCACACATAAAGACATCTCGGATAAACCTACAGCAACGCCTGGTTGATTTAACTAGTTTTAGAGAATCTTCAATAAGTACTATTGTTTTAAAGTCTGATGGGCATATTTTGACCCATGGTAAAAGATATATATTTATTCCATTTGCATCTAATCTGAAAGACATGTAGGTGTAATTGTATAAGTTTCACTTAACATGTTTATTATAAATATTAATAGATATTATGTGTAATGTCATGTACACAACTACACATACTCATGGTTGCTTGTGCTCTTTTCCCCGTCACTGAGTATACTCAGACTACTTGAGTATAAATACTACTACTTGATTTATAAATCAATGCACAAATATTTAACCATTAACAAAACCATATTGATAAGCAAAAACTATAACTTCATGACGTGTCAAAAAAAATATACATATATTATGAACTTTATTAAAAGTATAGTGAATAAAAATGAAGTTGTAAAATAATACTCATTAAGTGGCTTTCCTTTCGAAGTAAAAGCAGCTAACCTGTTTTTGCTTTCATTACAATATTTAATTGCTTCAGATGTCTCCAATTTCACAATATTGTCGGAATTAAAAATTTCATCATTGTGAGATGCACCGTTTTCAGAATTAGAACTGAAAATTCATATTTTTGTTGAACTAATTATATATAAAATCAATAGACTTGAAGATATTAAAACAATAAGAGTTTCTAAAAAGATTGTTCTCATTACTGTCAGTAAATTGTAGAGTAGCATAACTTACTGCCTATATAAATAAATATATAACTAAAATTGCCTAGTTCACAAAAATCTTCAAGATTTTATTTAAAAAGTCCTTTAATAATTATATTTCTAAATTCTAAAAAGTAAACTTACTTTAAACTAGAACTGGAAGGAATCTCAAGTCTCGGTACTTTTATATTGTCACAAGATTCTACGGTATTTAAAAACCTAAGGGTTTCAATTATATCTTCATACATCTCTAGAGCATTTCTTTCAATTTTAGGTTTTATTCTATGTAAATCTTCTAAAAGCTTTCTAATATCATATTCTCTTGCAGCAGAACTACCAGATTTGGTCTGTAAACAAATAGAAAGGGAAAGGTTTTAAAACGATATATGTATTTATATATATATATATTGGATATTTCCAACATTAGTCAAAAAATATAAAACAAATAACAAAAGATATACCTTAATAATTTTAAGTAACAATTCTAGAACTTCTTGTTGCATTGAAGGTTGTTGCATATCAAACCAATTAATAAGAGCGTTTAAAATATCACTATATTGTCGCAGCTCATCATTAATAGTCCAGCCAATTTGTATTTTAGCAACAAGCAGTTGTAACGAACGTTCACGAATTTCTTTCAATGGGTGACCTAGAATAACTTTTAGTAAAACAACATATGCCTATGCCTAATATATGGCCTATGTTTATGTTTAATAACTTTAAAATATTGTAAACAAAAATCACACAGTAAATATGAATAAAACATAACGTAACTACCTTTTTCACAAATAATCAGTTCAAAAATTATAAACTTACTTAGCTTTTTAATATACGTTGATAATATTTCATTTGTATCCATGATTTTTATATCAAATAATTGTTAAAATATTCATTTAAAAATAATCCATGAACTTGAAATAGTTAAAGTAACAATTTGTATGATAAAATAACAGTAATTCAAACATAACAACAAGCACTCATTAAAACCCAAACAGTGTATATATCTTATTTTTACTCCATAAATTGAAAGGATATAAAGAAAAAATTAATATACATATTTACACTATTTTACCATTATAATCTATCAGTTATCACTACTACGTTAAACGTTTTTAGATCACTCTACAATTAAAACAATATGACATTTACTTCTACACCGTGACAGCGCTAAGCGCGAAAAAATTCAAATGTAGAAATACTAATTTCTTTGATTATTTAATTTAATATTTATTAAAGTTAGTAACAAGTGTTACTGTTGTTGCTATATATTAAAACAAGGCAAATACATAAGTAAATTAAATATGTAAATAACGTTAATAGTTATAAATTGGCAATACAACCAATGCGCGGTTGTCCATGAGCAGTAGTGTTCGCTTATCATATAGGAGACCTACTCCGTTGTCCGCTATAACATAACAAAATAATACAATTATGGAAATATGCTGTACACCCCAACAAATCAGCGTTATATATCGGAAGTGCTTGGCGACGGGATACATAGTCCATGTTCGAGTAAATTAAATATTTTTTTTCATTATGTAATTTATATATAATTATGTATGTACGTAATATTTGATTATTTAAGATAAAATATTTAAAATATAAACTGAATAATTATTAGTTGTTCTGTCCTATATTGCAAATTGTTGATCAATTTCATCTATAAATAATAGCGAAGGCCCATTTCCATTTCGGATGATTTCTGGACGAACTGAATTTGAAAACTACTAAAAACGTCTATGCCCTATGGTGACTGATGAGCGTTTGTCATCTGAGCGTAGTGTACCCATATTATTTTTATACAGAATAGTCAATACTATAAAAACCTACTTGTGAGGTTACAAAAGCTTTATTTCAATATCTCGATAACTATTAACCTTCGACGGTAGTCTTTTTGGAGCAAGCTACCTAACTAATCTTTTTTCTCTCGACTCCATCCGCGATGGTGGCGCCCTAAGTATATATCTCTTGATTGGATTTACAATAGAACTGGTTTTCGTTCCAGATGGCAGATATTAAAACTCTACTCAAAGAAGCGCGAAAGTTTATAGATGAAAAAAGTTACAAAGAAGCTCAAGAGTGTTGCAAAAACATTCTGCGAATAGATAAAAATAATTATTTAGCTCTGGTGTTACTTGGAAAATCTTTACAAGATTCAGATCAAGCTCCATTAGCTTATAAAAAAGCTATTGCTACTAAACCAGATCATCTACTTGCATGGCAAGGATTAGCAAATCATTACGAAGGCAAAGCTGATACAATCTCCAATAATGAATTGTTAAATATTTATGGTGAAATTATAAAGCTACCTATAGAAGAAGAAAAAGCTTTTGAAATTATTACAAAGCTTGGTCTATTAGGTTGTAAATTAAAAAATAATGATGTGATATCAATATTTGGTAGGTATATTCAAGGGAGATTGGATAACAGACTTAAGAAAGCAGCTGAAGACCAGCTACTTATACTTTTAAAGAATGATATTAAATGTAAAGAAGATGATATTCCATGTATTTTAAATATTCTTGAAAAAAATATAATTAGTACTGAAAATCAACTTTATTATGTAAAAGTTCTCCTACAAAAGTCAGATTTTGCATCAGCGATACAAGAAATAATTACCTATGATATTTCAAAAAATAATGTCTGCTTGAGAGAATGGCTTTGTAAGGAATTATGTACCTTTTATGTTCTAGAAAATTCATTTAAAGGCTTCAATTTAGAAGAAAATATTAGTTTAATTATACAAGGGATTGAAAATTCAAAATATCCTGAACTTTTGAAAAGTATGTTATATTATGAAAAGGGACTTTTTGTAGAAGCTTATAATGTATGTGTTCCTTTAATAAACTATCAAGAAGCAGATATCATAGAGGCGACATTCATAATAAGATGTACTATGATGTTGAACAAATGGCCAGTTGCTCAAAAGCTTGCAACTAATTTTTTGATGAAAGTTAAAGATCCTGAATTTGAAATCAAATTGAAAATATTTTTATTCCTATCACTGTTTGAGCAACAAAAATGGAAGCAGGCAATATCTATTGTGAAAGATATATCTTTAGATAAACTAACTCAAAAAGAACAAGCCACACTAGCTAAATGTTATATTGAAAATAATGAACAAACACAAAATTTTGTGGAAAACCTTAATAATACAGAATATTATGCACAGCTTAAAGCACTCTCAAATATGAAACAGGGTAACTATAAAGAAGCTATTTCCTTACTAGAGGAAGATACATCAGATAATCCTCTAAAATTTTTTTACTTGGGAAAATGCTATTGGGAGTTAAAGCAATTTGACGTTTCCTTATTAAACTTACTGAAATCAGCAAAACTAAATGCTGAACATGCTGACACATTTTTGTATTTGGGACACTATTACTATCAATACAATCATAATTTCAATAAGGCTAAAAAATGTTATGAGAAAGCACACAGTATAAACAATAATTCAGAAGAAATAACAAAAAGCCTAAGTGAAGTATATTGTAAATTAGATCTTGAGGATTTAGATTTTGAATTGCTAAGAGCCAATCAAAAAACATGTGATACATGGGTTAACTTTAGGCTAGGACTACATTATTTGAATAAAAGAGAGTGGGAAAATGCTATATTACAATTCAGAAATATCATCAAGACTGACAGAACTCAAGTTGTGGTATTTGAATGCTTAGCTGATGCATATTATTCTAGAGGCTCTTTTACCTCAGCTCTTAAAGCTTACAAAAAAGTAACTGCAATGGATCCTGGTCGAAGAAATCATTGTTTAACTAGAATTGGTTATATACATTGTTTATTAACAGAATATGAAGAAGCAATTTCTATGTTTAATGAGGTGCTTAGGATGGATCCTTCTTCAATATTAGCACTAAAGGGTCTTGCTGAAACTTGGATTAAAGTAGCTAAAAAGAAATTAACCATAAAATTATTTGGAGCCGCACAATCCTCTGCTCAGCATGCAATTAATTATATTTCAAAAGCATTATGTATAGACAAGCAATACACATGTTTTTGGAAATTAATGGCTTATGCCTTAATTTTCATAACTACATTGCCCGACATATATTCTTATGTCTACATCAAAAACGAGTTATATGAAGAAAAAGATAGTTCAAGAATAAATAAATTAGATATATTCCCACAAGCACTTGCTTGCTTATCCAGGGTTGCAAAAATGAATAACCAGAAATATTCTTCATATGATTTAGCAGCAGCCTATCTTTCATATTATCATGTTTCACAGGTAAAAACACATTTGCAAATTGCATATCAATTGGCTTTAGCTTGCATTAATGCAAATCCATCATCTTGGAGAAACTGGAATTTGTTGGCAAAAATATGCATTTTCATGAATCAGTTCCACATTGCGCAACATTGTTTTATAAAGGCATTATTAGTTACAAGAAAATGGTCTGTAGCTAAAGTTTGGTGTAATTTGGGTAGTTTGTACATTAAGATTAAACTTTACAAATTAGCCAATTATTGTTTTTGGCGTGGGCAATCAACCCTTCCTTCATATCCACATAGTTGGATTGGACAGGGATTAATAGCAGAAACTATAAGAGAAGAAGAAGCTATGGATCTCTTAAGGCACGCCTCTCGGCTTGGCTATCATCCTGAGAGTGCTCTTGGATATGCTGACTGGGTTTGTAGATATTTAAAACGTTATAAGGACCTCACTAACAGAAATTTTTATTATGTCATAGATGGTTTGTATGCCATTACTTTCAGTATTGATCTTATGGAATGGTTTTTATCCTATGAACCTGAAAATGCTTGTGCATTAAACATAATCGGAGTTTTACAGGAAAGGTCAGGCTTACTTCAAATAGCATTGGAATCATATAATAAATCAATGTTATTCAGTGAAGAGAATAACCTGAACATAATTAGACTAAATATTGCTAGACTCTTAAATAGACTAGAAAGATATGATGAGGCAATCTCAACATACCAAAGCATTACTGAGGCTAGTTTAGATTCCACTTGTGGTTTAGCTTTAGCCTTGTTTAAAAATGGTCAATTTGAAGAGTCATATGAAGCTTATGATACTGCATTACATTGGCTAAGTAATACTGAAGATGAAAAGTCAGATCTTCTGGTTGCCATGGCTGGTATTATGTACTTGCATAAAGAAGTTGAAGATTCTAAAACAATACTGTTCCATAGCATTGAAGTTTCTCAAAAGAAACCTACTCCATATAGCCTGTTTGCTATATGTTCTTTAGGAATATTACATTCAGATCAAAGTCTATCTAAGCTGGCGTTAGGTGAACTGCAGAAATATGAAAAGGACAGCCAATTTGGATATGATATAGGATTCCTAAAATCTTATCTTGAATTTTTAACTGATGTTAATCAGGCAATAAAAGTAATTAGTGACTCAATCCATGATCATCCAAATGATGGGAAGTCATGGTATTGTATGGCACAATATTGTTTACAATCATCAAACAGAGCAAAGGTTGCAAGTTGCTGTGCCCAGAGAGCAATAGCTTGTATTCACAAAAATTGTTCACAATTTAATATGAGTAAAATGTTGGCCACTGCTAGTATAGCTGAGAACTTAGCTGGCGAAAAAATAAAAGCATTAATTTTAGCAAAAAAAGGTTTACATATGTATCCATGTGAATTAGAAATTTGGGCAGCCATATTGTTTTCAATGTTACAAACAAAATGTGATAAAAATTGGATATTGGCAGTATTAAATAATATGAGAAAAAATCAAGATATAACACGACCAATGACAAGATGGATAAGTTTGCTTAAAAAGAAGTTGGAAAAATAATTGTAATGTTCACTTATTTTAAATGTTTTCAATATTATGACATAATTTATTCTTATATATGTATCAAACAGCTTATAAACATATTACTTGATATTAATGTACATTTAAGATATCAAACATGAACAGTTTTATATTAAACTTTTTTATTATTTTGAATCAATTTTAAATTTATCACATACTCTTCTGAATACAGCAAGAAACTTTTCACCATTATTTCTAGAAACTTTTTGACCCTCTTCAGTACTTTCAAAAAGTTTCTCAACAATTTTGTCTTCTTTCTAAAAAATTCAATAATTTGAATATGGATGTTATCTAAAAAAATTAATTTTATGTTATAAAAATTAACATATATTTACCAGTTCATCAATAGAAATTCTTTCAAACAATTCATGTTCTTCAAAATGCTTAACCATCCATTTGTGTAAGTCTTTCACATCCGTGATAGTGTAGACTATACCCTTATTAAAAAAAGATGTGAAGTAAATTAATACACATAGTAAATATAAGTATATAATACAAAAATGCAGTTACCAACCTGTTCAGCTAAAATATATGCATATTCTGAGAGTAACCACTTATTAATTATTCTCCATTTATGTTTTGATTTCTTAAAATGAGGATCTGGATATAAGAAAAACATTTTTTTAATCTGAAAAATTAATTTAAACTGGTGAGTGAATATTAAATTTGTTAATGTGCATAAAGATATGAAAAATTATTTTAAGTCAAACTAGCTAAATTATTTAACACTGCTAAATTAACCTGACTCCAGTTTAGCAGACATGACAAATGGCTTTGAATGCAAATTTGTGCTAGTGGTGGATGTTTGGCTTTATTTGAATATTGCTATTTTAAGTATATTTTACAGTACATTACCAGCAGTTTTATGCACCTGAATGTGCACAATTTTTGTTGTTTGAAAACATAGAGGGTACTCTATGACAATGTATGAAAATCATGTTAATTGATTAATAATAAACTTAGACTAGGAAGACAATACCTGACCCTTATGAAAAAAGTTTGGTAAATACTTCATAGCATTAGTTCTTAACACAGCTATATTTTGATATTGTTCAGGATTTTGTTTTCTTAAGGCTAGTATTCGGTCATTCACATAATCAGATACTTTTACCCTTATCTCTATGCCCAGTATTAGACTTTTGTTGAACATTGGTGAAAGTGTAACTGTAAATAAAATTATTTTTAACATAATAATCATAAGAATCAAGATTGTTGTATATTATGTATTTACCAAGAAGACCTCCATAGCCACAACCAATATCCAAAAATTCAACTTTGTTAGTTTTGGGGTCATTTTGAAGTAGAGGGTATAATTTAGACCAATCATATTCATCTGGTCTAGAAGGACTGTAATGTTCAAATACTTATTAACTAATTCATCATGATGTTTTTCGTATCATTTAATTTCAGTATAAAATTAAAATAACATACTATTCAAAACAATGATCTGCCATTGGGTTAGAGTGTGCACGTTGCCGGTAAAATTTTTTTTGGGGAAGTGGCATTTTATTCAGATTATTAATGCACGATAAATAACCTTTGTTGTAATAATATCTACTTATTGATATTTATATACTTTTAAATTGTAATTTTTAATTAATTAACAATAGTATAAAGTTTATAGATTTGACATTTTCAGACAGTATCGAACATTGCAGTCCGCAGTCCCTACAGGCTTGAGGCTCATAGTCATTATGTCAATAGTCATTAGACCAGTGAAATAAAATTTACAGTAAAATTCTACGATCCTGGGTACTAGCATTTTAGAGTGTTTCATCATATTTTCTTCAAGCAAAGTGGTGAAAATTTCATGCTTAACTGTATTATATAAATTTTCTTTAAACACGAAAAAACCCATGACGTTTTTGTTATTCTAATATAAAAGAATCAAAATTTTTTCTAGTTTTGTCTTGACACTTAACCTTTGGCATATTATTATGTTCACTAATCTGACACTACATATTTGAACAGAAGTGGTATGATTTTTTCCATCTCTGAACATTATTATTTATTTTGTTTGTTTGATTGGTGCAGTGTTTTACTGTAAGAGATTTATGACTGAAATTTTAAAAATGTAACCATTAAAATATTACGTTTTACTTTGTAAATAGATTTGTGTTACTTATACAAAGTCAGTGCAATCACTTTTCTACGCTGGTGAGTTAAAATCGAAATATAGAAATATACTTACTCCCAAATCATAATTGTTATAAAATTAATAAAGCTGTATACCTAACTTATTTCTATGATAATGACACTTCAATTAAGCAATTAGTTACTCTGGCTACGTTATTTTTAAATATTGATTAACTCCTGGTAGTTAATATAATATATATTCTTTCTTTAATCTAACCTGGGCAAGTTTAAAAAATTTAACAAAAGTCAAGTTTGTTAGTGTTTTGTAATAATTTTAATTCTACTGACTAGTGATCAGTACATAATTCTGGCCTTAAATAGATCAGAAATGCATTTTTCTCTTGTATGGATAATTTTATAAAGAGTTGTAAAAAATGAATTAAAAACATCAGTTTAAAGCACTATTTGTGCATGAGACTTTGTGGATACATAGCCTAGTAATGTTTACTCAAAAGACCAAGAAAACAAAACTGTTTTTACTTTTCTAGCCCAGAGCAGTAGTATCACAATATAAGATGCAGGAGCCTTGTGTACATCCCGCTGAAAGTAAAGTCATATTTTCATATAATAATGGAGGTAAATTAATATAAATATTAATTTATCTCCATT
>JAAAKR030002131.1:3285-19377 GCA_010014985.3 Delias pasithoe
TTAAATCAAACACGTTGACGTTCAAACAAAAATTAAATGCAGTCGTAAGCTTCTAATAGGGGCCTATATTATGGTAAAAGAGATGTTTATTAGTATATAATACCATATTGCGGACGGATAAAAATAATTTTGTTAAACAAAACATATACTTAATGAAAACAAAAACCTTTAGGTAATATAATATTATGTTATATTCTTTTATCACAAATTAATATTACATTGCATACAAAGTTCGTATTAGTTTTGAATGAATAAATTACGCGTAAAATTTGTTCTTATAATTTTGTCCATGAGATGAATTTCAGACAAACTTCACCCACATTCTTAATGAATAAAAACTGTTTTATATGCAATTAATTGAGAAAAAGAATACTACGGCCCAGTATTATATAGAATAACTAATTACCTATTAATTTTCAAAACGGGAGAGTTGTCATTCACCTTTTTGAGTATGTATTGTACGTTTGATTCCAAAAATTCTAGGTTTTCTGTTGCAAATTTAGCACCATTATACATTCGAACACGAGAATAAGGATCTTGTCCGAGGAAACAATAGTGACACAAAATAGTTCAAATGCACTAAGCCTACGAGTCGCCTCCCCTACATTTGCTCTCCACTTTAAACTGCTTATTATGCTTGGTACACAATTTTAATTTCTACACAAATGATCCTAATTAAAAAACACAAAGAATACCTTTTCTGTATACACAAATCGTCACACTAAGGACATATCTCCATGAATCTCTTTATATATCTTAATCACGATCATCAAACGTTACTTTAAACCTACCACTGTAAATAATGTAAGACATTTCCTAGTGATATTATTGATTAATAAAAATAATGAATATCTCGTTTTCTCTCTCTGATTAATTTTATATGAAAAACACGTTTTGCTATTCAGAGCATTCAATGTTGCTCACATATATATTATATTGTCAAAACACTTTTACTTAAATCATTACAAAAATAATATTTCGTTATGTTTCAATGAAATGTTATATTGGCCCACGTTTTGCTATACAAAACAGTTGGGAGATACGTTTTCTTATTTCGGGTAAAAGCTACTGAGTATTTGTACCGATTATGGGCCGAGTCTTAACTTACAAACTACATACTATCTCACTCAGAATGTTTAGCTATGTCGATAATCTATCACCTAATTTGCTAGTGTGTAATTTTGCGAAAAAAAAACAAAGAAAATCAGTGTCCACGATGATCAAAGCCAAATGGATTGTATGATACAGTGATATCAAGTCAGTTAACCCACACTAGTATGTCATGATATTACCAAAACGGTACAACTTTATGATTTGTGCTATTGCAAACTTAACATAACCCTGGAATGTTAAAAATTCGTATCTAAAAATCGAATTCCTTAAGAGCTAAAATGAAATGCGAAACGCGACGGGACTAGTTTTCCACTACATATTATATCATTACAAGTGCAATTGAAAACAATTAAAAACATCCCGGATATTAATAAACGACGCCTGTATTCAGTTGTTGATTTCATTTAATTCGATCCACCCACAACACTCCAACATCATGCCACCATTCGAAGAAAAGAACCCGAAAGATATTTGAAATTGAATAAACACCCTTCTTCTATCTTGGGGGTTCCATTTAACTAAAATGCCGTCCGTAAATTTAATCAGTCCCTAACTAAGTTTCTAATAATATAATATATAGATAGAAATGTTGTCGCGACAAATAAAAAAACCCCAATGAACGCAAAATCGTACTTTCTCGGGCTATACATACGTGCGCTTACTTCTAAATATAAAAACAAATGTTAACATTTTTAAAATAATATAAAATACTATTTATTCAGCGCATTTTCTAAATTCACTTTACTGCACTTCAATTGGCGAACACTGTTTTTCAAATTTGTGTCAACCATTCCATTTGCCATTTTCCAACCATTGTTTGCCCATTCATACATAAGGTTAAGGCTGAAAAGAATATTGTATAGATATAGTACTTTGTACTGTACACATTGACAGCAGATCACAGTGAACGCCGAGACTGCTTCACTTACAATAAATAACGAAATGCCGCAGGTTGTTTGAAGTGCGAAAGTGAACGGCTACAGTTTCACTTAGTCTTAGCTCTTTCATTGTATAGAAACGAGAAACGATCTCCATTTATTATATTAATAAAAGGTACGTTTCTAGTTCTAAAGGGAAATGAGAAACTCCAAGGCCTTAAGTGAAGTTCTAATTCGCAACTTTGATTATTGAAAATAGTATTAAAGTACGCTGAATATTACAAGTAACTATTACAGATTAATTATATCAGTTTTCTATATCCGTATCTTCTGCCGCCGTTAGCCGGTCTCGCATCACGGGTTCTGATTCAACCTGCGTAGAATGGAACGTTTGAGCGAAACGACCGAATCAGGTCCAATCGTCGCCCTCTTCGCACTCCGGCTCTTTTCATTCACTCACTTGTCAGTTAAACGTCAAAAATCTCGCGCCGCAAAGATGCACAATACTAACTCCCTCGAAAAATCGCGGTCATTTTAAAGGGTTGTGGAATACTAAGCTGGCGGACCGGTGGGATAGTCGGCTTCATTAGTAGAAGAGTACGGTTAGGATAAGTCGTCGCAAACGGGGATGCACGAAACGGCGGACTTCTCTACGAAGCCCGTACACCTCCTGCCGCTACGCTACAACATTCAAAGCGGAGGCATCGCGCCTACGGATGCCTTAGCACAAAAAAAATAGAAAAACAGCATATCGATAGGACACAGCATGCTTTGCTAACCACTACTCGGGACGCCAAGGCAATGGTGAAGTGGCCTACGCGAAGCACGTAGGGCGTACGTTAGGGAGAATATTAGCATCGTGCATCCCCTAATGACGCGAGACCAAATAAAATAACAAAAAAACGGAGCTCGGAATATTTAGAGGGAGACAATTCGAATAACAATTAAAATAAAACAAAATAATAAACACAAATGGCCGATGGCAAAGACAAAACGTATGGTTAATCTATTTTAGGTGATAAGTGACATTCAGTGTTACGTTTCGTGTCATTATTTACAAAAGGAAGCGAGCTTTCTTGAAGAAAGTCAAAAAAGCTCGACTGTAAGTCTCTTTCCACAACCCTTTTAAACAAAGTAACAAATAGTAGACGCCAAATTGGCTTAAATGAGTGTATTATTTACGTTTCTTTTTGTGATAAAGTGATAGTGCGAAAAAGCTTGCTAACATTGATGCAAGGCGATGAAAGAGGCTATGGTTGATTTTATCAATGGCTTTTTATATACTCGCTGCTAACTTGGCTTCTTTCTATATATCCTTTTAAATACATTTTATTTTATATAATAATTAAATGGTACGTACATAAAAAGCCACTATTAAGCTGAAGCGAATCTAACACGAAAAATGTGTTATATTAAAAAGAAAAATACAACTTAACAAATATTAAGTATAACAGTGGTAAAACAAAACTATTATAACCACTAAGAAAAAAAAAGAAGTTAATAGGAGTAGATAAGACTAGAATAAGTATGTCCTCACACACAATGTTCGAATCGAAATATTTTACTGGAGATTTTTAAGGGAATTTCTCAAATATTATGCAATATTGTAATATAATCTTTAATAAGGTTATCACAATGGAATGAACTGTTTCAGACAGGAGATGTTTATCCTTTAGCTTTATCCTATTAGTCGTGTCAACGAATTGTTTATCACGTATGAAACTCAACTTTTAATTGAAATAACAAAATATTCTATAGTTAAAAGGGATAAATGAAAAATATTCATGGACATTGAATGTTACAGCAAGTGTTGAAGCTTTAGTGTTATTCTCAGTTGGAGTGAGTCTGAGTGAGTTTCGCTTACCGTTTCGAGAATCTCGATGAAAGTTTGGAGAAGAATGAGGGTCGAGCCTGATGTGGGGAACCGCCGTCGCCGTAAGCTCCGCCCGCGCTACCGCCACGAGATCGGGTTTGACCTGAAAAAAATACAACACTATCTCAAACTGCTTGCTAATCTATTAAACTTTATGGTTAGTTATTGCGATTAAAGCTTAGGTAGGCACTTTTCACTACTCTCAAATGAAGGAATATATTTTTCCATTTAAGAATGAAATTAAAGTTTACGAACGCTTTTAATGATATCGGTGGCAACCGACCAGGATGCTTGCCTGGGATAAGCGGTTTTCTGCCCGTGGGCACCCCTAGCCTTTATAAGTACGTTCCTTTTTTAAATGTACCCAAGTCGTATTGGTTAGAAACCTCTACAGAAAGCTGATGTCTGTGAACCACAGAATGGTTTATTTTTATCTGTTTACATATAAAACTCGAGGGATACGATACAAACGGAACTGCACATATATAACATAGGATATACATACTTTATTATCAGTTCTTAAAATAATTATATTTGTAGTAGGTACTTTTAAATTTTGGTATTTTTGCTAGAAATCGAAACAAGTGACGTATGCCTGAGGAATACTGTCAAAACTTTGTTCGACGTGACTTGAAACGACATACTTCTATAGCATACTATACTAACCCGAATGAAAGGTAGATCTAGAAGGAACATTCCGGGGAAAAACCATTTGATTGGGGAAATCGCGTCGCGCGCCCGCGTTCGCTGCTCCGCCCGTAGCGCCTACTGTCGTCGTCATTGTAGAATTTATACTGAAAAATGCATAGATACAGCATTTTATTTATATCGCTGCTACAATTTATAAACGTTTCATACTAAGCCTATTAGTATATGTTAAGTGTTTGAAATAAAATAAAATAATAAATAAAAATTAGATTTAATCAATATGTTTACGTGAAATATATAAATGCAGAGTTAATTTAAAATATAGATATAATTTCTTTTATATATCAGCAATAATTCATGCGACTAAGTTTAAATAAAACTATAGTGTAAGTATATATCACTTGTATAATATTAGAACTAGATATTATTAGTCAACAAAAAAATTTACTACATATCTGTCTACTGCAAGCAAAACCGCAGTGTAATAGTATGGTCGCTCATAAAACTACTGACAACCTCTATTTAATTAATATCCAATCTACACATGCAATTAACATGCTAAACTAAATACAAATGTGCATTGTTCGACAAAGCTTGAATGAAAAGTGACAGAGTTCAAAACAGGCAGCTAACGAAGGGCGCGGTTTAATAAGATTTAGCCCCTTTACCTATAAATTTTGCTTTACTTTCTTAAAATATAACAGGCGATAGACAAACGCGCCACAATACGCGCTTTGGTTGTGTTTTCGTCTTTTTACAACCGATTGAACGGTAAAATTTCAGACCTCGAATATCCTCACTTACTCAGCGAAACATGGTAAAACAATCAAAGCAGTGCGTTAGAATGTGGTTCAGCGTGGATCGTCCACGGGTAACTGTGACTTTAATACTTTTTCACTATCCCCCTGAGATACAACGAGATAAAACGAGACAAAACATATAAGAAAACATCCGGTTTTAGCAAAATTTATAAGTGATGTGGTCGGTATATAACGCTATTACATAATTTAATGCTTAATCGTTATGTCAGCTTATCTCAGCAATTAATTACAGTATGAAATTTAAGGACACGAATTTCAAAAATATGACGGTTCGTTCGACACACCCTTAACAAAGCAGTGAACCAGCACCAAATCTTCTAACTTCTACCAAATAACAAAGACACGTTAACATTTACTTCCTTACATACAAGTATATCCTCATATTTCTTCAACAATCAACAGCCGAGATAACCACAGAAGAGGAATACGTAAGGAAGTACGAATTAATATATCTCTTCAATTATCCAAGATGTAACAAAAGCTCATGATTTAAAGTTACTTATGTCAATATAAATTTGTATAGTTCGTATCTGTATTAAGCCAATTTTTTTTAAAAACATATATAAGAGTAACTGTACCCTTTTCGCAATAATTAAAAATTACTCAACCAGGTATACATTTCGAAAACTAGAGAGACTGTCCAGTATTTTTGTTTCATCTTGTATTTTGTTACATTCCATAAAGTAATATTAGTTAAAATTAATACAAAAAAAATCAAGTAAATCAAAATCGGTTTACAAAAAAAAGGTTTATAATAACACATGTTTGTCAAACCGTTTAAACTAATTTATAAACCCTGCTA
The DNA here is from genome assembly GCA_010014985.3 of Delias pasithoe. Taxonomy (NCBI): domain Eukaryota; kingdom Metazoa; phylum Arthropoda; class Insecta; order Lepidoptera; family Pieridae; genus Delias; species Delias pasithoe. Next base: position 9,421 of record JAAAKR030002131.1, read on the forward strand.
TCAATGCCTAAAACGGCCTTGTCATTTACATGACTAACGTAGAACAGCTATAAAATGAGACAATTTCAAAGTTGTACAGAGTTTATAAGTGTGAAAAACTACAATTTCTATATGTATAAATTAGAAAAAAAAACTAATGCGCAATTTCAAGGAAGCCGTGTATAACTCGCATGACATTTGGAATCGCGTGCAATAAGCGTCTTAACGCGCGAAGCACTTACTTATAAAGATTTATTTGTAACAAATGCTTGTCAAATTCTTGACTGCTTATAACTCTTCAGCAACAAAGGTAACAATTTTAACTAAGCAATCATTCTAATGTTGAGATCCATTTATAAGTAAGTGAAAGATATGATTGTGATCTTCATACAGGCTTAAATATAACTATTGGATTACTCGCATATTCCGTAGTTTATTGCAGCTACATTCATCGTTTATTAAATTAAAAATATCTTATTTCAACAATAAACTATCGACGTTACAAATATTATGTTTACACCGAGTACATCCTGTATAATTATATTCTTCTTATACAAGATGAATATGGTCTAAAGGCGATAAAACAGAACATAAATGGAAAATTCAACAATAATATTTAACCGAAAAGAATCTACTATCTATTACAAGAGCGAGATGTGAACGCTTCACGTATCCTTCATTAGAAACGCACACAATAAAGATAACGCCTAAACTGTACTAGACCTAGACCGACTTTCATACCACTTCTACTTGACTAGAAGATATTATGAAAGTATACAATCCATCTTGTATAAACTGGGTTATATAAAAATCGCCTCAATAGCCATCTCTTGATATATATGTGGTCTCCTTCCAAACTAAATTAGTAACAGAACAGAGGAACCAAACAAAAGAGGCTTCAATGGTGCCTTCAGATACTGAATGACGCGCTTGCCCCGTGCGTTTACCTCGGCCGCGGCTGAGCCAGGTCCCTTGCGGAGGCGTTATGCGAGGAGTCGGCGGTGAGCGGCGGCGCGCCCGTGCCCGACGAGATAGACGCGCTTTTAACGTGCGTTTTTGTCACCCCGCCCGTCTGCCCGCTGTTACTCGCGCCATTTTTTCCGTCCGTTTGCGTTGCACTGTTTCAATGCATGCTGTTAGTACCGTTACCCCCCCTTCGCATGCATTCGGTTTTATTCACATGCGTAATATATATTTACAATATAAAATAAAAATTATAACTCACATAGTATATATATAAATATATAAAGTGTCGAATAGTAGATAGTGTGAAAGTAAAAAGAAATAGTCAAATAATAAATTCAAATATTAAGATAGTAGCGCAAAATAGTCTAAAATCACACAAAAGTTATGAGTTTAAAGTTTTCTTATATAGCTGGCAAACTACGGTCTACACACTGATTATATTAAACAAAACAGCACTTTATGTAATCATGCACAACATTCTTAACTCATCACATAATCACTATGATAGTTGTACTCAAACATAATAAAACATATCGTTAAACAACTTTTGAAATATTAGTTCACACTTGTCACTAATCTCAAACATCTTAGTCATTAAACAAGTAAGATACCTAGTAATCTTTAATAACCAAAGTAAATTGCTGTATAGGAAAAACTGCAATACACTTGCATTAGTCAAAATATAGAAATTACACAAGACAGTATACAATCTGCCGGTATTAAATAATAGATAATAGAATAAACGTCGAGATGACAAACCTTGGTGAGTCCTGCGGCGGCGACAGTTTGGCGGGCGTGTGCGTGTGGTCGAACTGCGTGCGCCGCGTCTGTCCGGTCAACGTGCGAGATCGCGCTTCGAGCTTCGGCTGCGCGGACGTCGGCCGCGCGGCGTTCTGTACCTGACATTATGAACGTTAATAACGTACCTCTTCGTAGAACAAACGCCAGCGATAGAGTCATGATGAAGCATATGCTAATGCACTAATTGGACCGGCTCGTCCGAAGTGATACCACGCGCTCACAGAATACTCAGCGTGAAACAGAAGTGTACTTGAAATGGTACTCCTACTGTTTCGCTGAGTGAGTGACGATATCGGAGGCCCTTAAAGATACCGCTAACGCCGCGGTGTTCTCTTACCATATAGAAGACCCACCTGCTCCTTTATCCGATATACCATAAAAAAGAATACTGACGTTATAGCGACAATTAAATAGTGATAGAAATATTTTCTTAACTCTTAACAATTTTCTACCCTTCTAACATTTTCTTTATTGTCAATATTATATAAAGACGGTTGTAAGCTAATTTAGGTATTCTTGCCGTCATGTTATTGTAGAATGAAAAAAAATTCTCCTAGTGTTAAGATCATATATTATTTTATATACAATAGCATTATTAGATAAATCATCAAAAAGTAAATATTACCTGCATCTGAGCTATACGAGCCGTGTTCTCTTTAATTGAAGCGGAGTCGATTGTATTCTGAAAGTTGAAATTATTTGTTTAACATTTGGTTAAATGAAAAATTTGCGTCCACTTTCACTAGCCTCGATGCATTCTAAACTGACGGATTCGGAGAAACTTTGTAATAAACTTTTAGCCTGATAGTTTGTGATAAATAGACATTTTTATCTAGCTAACCAAAGGGACTGAAAAGAAATCCAACTCACTTGTCTTTTAAAATTGGACGTGGTGGTGGTCGCTGTGGAGGTTGTATTATTTGCCGCGCTGGTGGTGGTACCCACTGCAAGTCCAAATACAGATTACACGCTACACAATAACGAATTCCTATAATCAAACGACTTCAACTTACCAATGTGTACTCATTGGATAGACAATTAAAATTACGCATTGTGTTAAAATGAAAAGTGGTTTTTATCGAAACATTAAAATAATAGAACGGTTATAGTATTTTGTTATTGCATACCAAAAGTATATACCAAATTATTTTTAGTTTTACAATAACACCCACGATTAGTTATCCGAAATTTGAATTATACAAGCGCTGTTTACAACTCGACCACTCAAAGCGTGACGTTTGTGTTTCTCAAATCATCTGTTCACATTGTTCATTTGTCACATTCAATAAGCAACTTGTTATTAATTCTATTGACTTGTAATATATCCAAGGCTTTATTAAAAGCTACAAAATGTGATTCTAAAACATAACTAATAAAGAGCATCTCGTTATGAACAAACAATGTGATCGAAATTGTAAAATCTTTAAGCGTTGTGGTTGAATACCCTCTCAAGAAGCATGTTATTATGTTGCAATCATTTGACGTCATTTGAACGCATTAAAAGAAAAATTGATGAATAGTTGAATCACATTAAGGAAATATAGAAAACATATATTAGTGTTTATGAGAGATTGACATTCCTATAGTCTATAAAACAATTCGAATGTTGTAAAACTCTGGACCAACGACATTAGAAACGATTCTGTGCAGACGCTGTAATATTAAGTCGTGCATTTTTTGAAATTTCATATTATGATACTTATCAAGATAGGTCCATCCGTTAAAATAATTTCCACTATTATGACATGCTTAGATTTCTTCAATTACCAAATTATACCAGGGATAATCGATGTATATACATACATGCACATTTAGGAATTCATATTGATAATTTAACAATCAATTTAAGGATGTGCTTTAGAGAGGGCATCCAACATGCGAGAACATTTAAGACGACAGCTAAAGAAGGTTAATGTAGTAAAAACGTTGTAGAGATTGTCATAAAACCAAGTAAAAATAGTGTCAAGTGTCGGAAGAGAAAAAAATTAATAGAAAATCATGCAGACATATTCTATGGTCTTTCATATTCTTCTAAACTAGTTCAAATTTAAATAATCACGTAACCTTTGGAAGTATTCGCTTGTTTTTAGTAATCCTATATAGATTTAGAAATACGTAATTTATTATAATTCCTTTATGAAATTGATAGAAGTAAGATCTACAAACATAAATGCCCAAACCATATCGACATGCAAAAAAAAGCTACATAAAACATGCATTTTACATAATTACATACACAGATATTATTGTAACAATAAATGAAGGATAAGGGAAAGGTTTTATTGGACGTTAAACTCTTTGTAACTAGAATTGAAAACATAATTGTCAAAAGTATTATAATTAATGTAAAGTAATTTAAAAACGGTTTTCATCTTCACTACATAGAATTTATAAATACCCTTACGAAGCATAAAAGTGTTGTAAATCACGCCAAGAGACATTCGATTTTGATATAATCATTTTCTATTTGTGTTTGTGGGTTGTTTCTTGAAAGTATAGTTTTGCTTGGTGACGTATTGAATGTAACAAGTGTTTAACAAACCGTCATAATAAAATGAGAGAAATCTTATCATGTTACGAATGCTACAGATACTTGAGGATGTACGGAGTGTGGGAGCTCTTATGTAGGAGTCCTGGTGTTGGGGGAGTTTACCTTGCGCGCGCAAGACCTCAGCGCCGGAAGAGGCGCGTCGCGAAGCGGCCGGCCGGGCGCTGGCCGAGATGCTGCGCTGCACGCCGCGGTGAGACGGCGATCCGCACGCCGCGCCTGCACCACACGACACCACTACATACCTCTTCCACCACAAAGCTAGCGGCAACAACGCCCTACCGTCCCAACGTCGCACTAACTAGTAACACTAACGATAGAACAAATCACCTGACGCCATACCTTCCATCGATTTGCAATCACTGGCTCAAACGACACTAGAATTAACCAATAACTCAACAACTCACCGCTCTAATACGACACTCTGCAATCGACCGACTGCTGCCTGTAAAACTCGACCCAACGCTCGAATGACTTGTTTATCTAACTGACGAGTCTGACACTAATTCACAATTTAACATAGAAACTAAGGCCTAATGACTCAATTATAAGGAGTAGTTGCAATAATGTTCAACGTAAAACCACCTTGAAAGAGTAATATTCGTAAGGAAACATCGCTAAAAACGAATGTTCACATTTCAACATACATCAGAAACGACTACTGAGTAACTACACGTGTAGATATAAGCAACAAACACCGTGCATCGGAAGTAACAGTGTGGCATTTCATGTTGCATGTTGCTCGGGATTTTCACAAAATATCAATTCATCACAAAAAAGGAATGCACAAATATTTATAGAGTATTTTAAAGAGATTTGATACTCTTTCTTAACAAAATAAATTAAAAGGGTTTATGTATTACTATTTGTCATAACATTGTTTTTTATATATTGCCGCGTAATTCTAAACGGAAAGAATTAAATATATACTAGGGAGTAGTCCATTTTATTGTCCAACTTTTGAACTAGATGAAACATTTGTATTCCTACGCCACAGACCAAGAAACAAAATCGATGAAAATAGGAGGTCAACGAAATCACGAACGGCACAAGTTTTGTGATGGGTATACAGCATGTTTAAGCACACATAATATACACGATAAAAATAAAAAGCATAACACTCACAACTAAATGGACACGTGGACTTTTAATCTCAACAAATGTCCATTTAACTGCAAGCCAACTAACAAATGGACCTCAAATGATACTTTCTAACGCCTACTTTATCCAATATTCCGCGACGATCTAATAATCACATCTGTCAAAACGTCCACTTTGCCAGATGTGAAAACTTAACGTCGCGGGATATGGGGATAGCCCTGTTAGATAAGCTATAGCCCTGAAATAGAAAGCCCCGATTATTTTGTTGTTTAAGTAACCCCGAAGCGAGTGTATACATGGCGCTGTTGTAAGTTTGTTATCTTTAAGGCGATTCTATTCGGTAAGTCGTCAAATGCCTAAAAAACTTATAATAAATGTACAACTTCAAACAAAATGTTTTATAAAAAATATAATATATAGAATATTATATTATACTTAATATTTAGATGTGTGTGTGTGTGTGTATTATAGTTTACCTGCGTGTGCATTCCCCGCTTGCTGTTGAGAATTGGGCGGAGCGGCCGCGTTTCGCAGTGATAAAGACGACCCTGATCGGCTGCCGTCCGACTCCGGCTGAAATTTTTTAATATCAATGAAACCAACAAGCTTACACATTAAGGAAAGGATTTGTTATTAAATTGTATACGAGCTAAACTCTACGGTCATACTTATAGGCCCATTCTACCCATCACGAGACTTCACTATTGTGAAAATTTACAGCATACAAGTTTCATGTTACTTACATCTGTGCTTTTCCTCCCCAGTAACAGATAAGTCGCAAATACGTCGTCATACTTTGCTTCCGCCAATGAATACTCGATTTCCTGCCTATTGTAACCTAGCAACACTAGTGCCTCTGAAAATGTAAGAAAAACTCATTTAAATAATCTTCTATAATTGTGTATTACGATGTCTCACATCTAAAAATTACACTCACATTATCACAAAATGCATCTCAAGCACTATCGTAATAAATAAATTGCACATGAACCCTTGAGATCCATCTTGCGTACATTAAATGTTCAGTATTTGCCATTATTTTAATGAAAGCCTAACATGCATTAAAAGCTAAGGAACCCAAAGAAAGCAATTGTGTTTACGCTAATAAAATAAGGAAACAACATTTAAATTCTGTCTTATCCACGTCTTTAGAAAGGTATAAGCTTGTAAACGTTCATGATCTTTCTTATAATCCTAAATACATCTATTTTAAGATTAAATATTATTCACTCATGAAACTCCAGATATAATTATTACTTTATGCATTAAATACTAATAGACATATTTACAAAACTGACACAGATTTGTGGATTACATTTAATAGATAGAAAAAAAGCCGTGTTACTTTTCGCTAATCGTCTGTTATAAAAACGAACAATAACTGTATAAAACTTCACAGCTTCACAACAAAAGTGTACCGTTTGCTACAAGACCACAAACAAGACAGAATATCACGACCGTATTATGTAAGATCGTGAACGTACCAACTTGCGCTGTGCCCGTTTATGTTGCACGCATGAAATACAAGAAATATTCATCAAATAAATATTATGCTTTATCTTAAAATACTATTTTAGATGTAGATCAAGCGTTCTACGTGTAGCTTGGAAAATTTGTTTGTGTAAAGTATGTATGTTCGAAGTGTTTGCCTTTATGTAAAGCTTTAGCAAAACATATGCTGATTAAGTCGCTTTTAGCATATTATGCTGTAAATATGTGATGAGTAAGCACGTTTTGAAATGTTGTGGGGTCACCAGAAACCTTAAAAATTACTTACACCTATACAAACACTTGTATCTATCACAATATTAGTGTTTATTGGATAATAATTGAAAGTGAAGTGTTAATATTAATAAAAAAGATTGTTATAGAAGAAACAACATTTAAATATTTTAAGGATTTTGGTTAACACCCTTTGTCATTGAGATTACCTTGTTTTTCACCTGAATATTCAAAGAATAACTAAAATAATTAATATAGTAGTCGATAGACAAAAGTCTATTTTTTATGGATTTTTCACCATATTTACTTCCAACTAGTACAAGACAATATGAGTACATTTTCATGTTGTACCTAAATCAGTTGTCAAGTGGCGTTTGCTAAACTGACTGTACTGACCTATCCGTTTGTGGTCCTTGAAGTCCTGCTGCGGCTCGACGTAAGGCCTCAGTTCGTCTTCCTCGTAGCCCGTGTTCATCCACTTGTCGCGCATGATACTTTCGAGTGAGGCGCGTTTCGCCGGGTTGAGTACGAGGAACTTCTTTAATAAATTCTCGCAATCGGTCGACATGTAGAACGGTATTCTGAAATTATAAGCATTTGATTTAAGCATCGTCAAATGTTTGACTGTGCGCGTATATAATATTTTCGACCATATTCTTGCCTATCTTAGCTTTATGATAGCCTAAACTCAATAATATACTACAAAAAAAAATATTATTTATCAACGTACCTATATTTTCCTCTGAGCACTCGTTCTCTCAGCTCTCTAAGCGTGGATCCATCGAATGGCAACGAACCGGAAACGAGCGTATACAATATAACACCCAGTGACCAAACGTCTACTTCCGGCCCATCGTATTTCTTTCCTGAAATTTTATGGAAATATATCAATGCATCAACTGCAAGAATACTTAATAAAAATAGGTATCAATGAAGTTTACCCGATACTCGGTTTGTTTATCTATCTAATTGTATCGGATATCCAAAGTGGCTGGGTCGAAGTTGACGACAATAGACATTATAAGGAGCAATGTAGCAGGTACATTGTGGGATTTCACTTCTTTGGGTTGGATAACAAAATTACCTTGAAACAATTCCGGGGCTGCGTACGGCGGTGACCCACAGAAAGTATCTAGTTTAGCGCCCGGAGTGAACTCGTTAGAGAAACCGAAGTCAGCTATTTTTATATTCATTTCTCCATCTAATAGAAGATTTTCCGCCTGAAAATACAAGAAAATCACATTAAATACTGTATTGTAAATTATTTTATTGCTACCTCAATTTTCATTTCTAATTTCGTGTGCCAAGCGGCAATATTGGATGATTAAATAGAGTTAAAGTACTTTCACAGAGATTCGTCTTTAAATATGTACCATGAGAATGTAAAAAAAAATTAAAACCTAGCTGTTTAATTTCTCTTTATAAATTGTAAATACAAAAATGTTTAGTTTATATATACTTCAATTAGTTATATGTTATTTATATTATTTAATATATTTTATGCCCACCTTAAGATCTCTGTGTATGATCCGTTTCTGATGGCAGTACTGAACGGCGGACACAATCTGCCTGAATTTGGCACGGGCTTCTTTTTCTTTCATACGTCCATGTAACACTAAATAGTCGAATACCTGCAAAATAAAATGTCGCGTACACCTGCCAAAAACTTTAATAATACCACCATACATATTTTTATGGTACCTTTAATAGGGTTAGTATGCTTGCCCATGTCACTTGTGCCATGCAAATCATCATCAATACAAAAGAAACAAGTACACATTTCTTTGTTTTTTCTGATAATTTTATCACATCAGGGATTTAATTTACAACAGCACTTACTTCTCCACCAGAGGCGTATTCCATGACTAAATACAGCGTCTTCTCTGTCTCGATCACTTGGAACAGCTTCACTATATTTGGATGATCCAACATCTTCATTATTCGCACCTGAAATTTCATAGATAAAACAATTAATAACAAGTATTCAACAATGAAGACAGCGCGAGTTCTTTATCATATCTGTCGTTGTAGAATCATTATTTCTGTTATATTTATTACACCTAAGTGCACAGTTATAGCCCTGTAATATACATATTTATTAGTTCGAAATGCTGTTACTTGTTTATCAATCTTATAAACCGAGTTTTTTTTTATCACCTCTCTAAACAACTTCTGCAACGAGCCAGGATTGAGCTGAGTTTTGTCTATGATCTTGATCGCCACCTCCTTACCGGTCGGTACATGCTTGGCCAACTTCACTTTCGCGAAGTTGCCTTTTCCTATCGTCTTTAGGAGTTTGTACTTGCCTAAAAACAAGAACAATGAGTCTAGAATCTATGCTGCGATGAATTAAATAAAAAAACCAAATTTAATCATGTATGGGATTTTCGAATGTATTAAATATTGAAGTAAGACTTAGTTTAGTAAATATATACCGCTCAAATAAACGTTATCCAATGAATAGGAAGCAGGTAGATTTTTTTAACAACTAGTGAAGTTTAGTGATTAAAATACTTATTTCTCATTTCATGTCTAAATAGGTTGGTCTCGTTTGCTACGTGAAACCTAACGCAATCGACTCACCGATGTGGGGCTCCTCTGATGTCCTTGACCGCGACGACACGCGGGCACTTCCCCCGGACGAGGCGCCACCAGCCCCCGCTGACGTCTCTGAAGCGCTCTGAGAAACATATACCACTACTTACTAAAACTACACACACTACACACGACTTTTGGCATTGACAACGTGCAATTGCTGTCAACAACGTTGAAGTATAGCACGATACAAGTAGTAGTTAAAATTGTGAATCTTTTAACAGACTTGAAAATCTATGACAACA
>JAAAKR030002231.1:13175-23597 GCA_010014985.3 Delias pasithoe
ATGGCAAATGAGCTGGAGGCTCACATAGGATAAGTAGTTGTCTACCCATGGACATGACATTGTGAGTGCATAAGAAAAATGCTTATACAATAAAATCCAAATAATTTATTATGACTTATTTGTTGATACTATTTTACTGATATCTCGTTTTTCAATAAACCTCAATTGCTTTTTCTTCAATCTTTTCAATTTTTTTGTGTTGGTAATAACTTGAACCACCTCTGATTTTTTCTTGTTTTCTTCAGCACGTCTCAAATTTTCACGTCTGCGTTCCTTTTTTTCCTGCTCTCTTTCATTGGCTTGTGCAATAATATTTCTAGATATGTTTTTTACTCTTTGTAATTCTAACCGTAACGCTGATTTCTTTTCAAAGTCTAACCTGATTCCTTTAGTTTTCACTACAGTATTAAATCTAAACCAAAATTAAAACCTGTTAATTGATAATTATAGGCAGTCATATTTGTACACAAAACCTGGCACACTTGGTATCCAATACCTGTTACAGGCTAATTATACTTTAACAGCATTAAGAAAAATGTCTCTTTCTTAAATCAAGGTTTTTAAGAAAAAAAACTATTAGTGAGACTAATTAAAATATTTATTGAATATTTACCTTTCTTTCTTAGATTTCCAAAATCTTCCTGATTTTGGAATACCCCGAATTTCATGTTTTTTTTCTGTTTTATGGGTTGGTTTTATGAAAAATTTCGATTCTTTAGGTTTATCTTTACTTTGTCCATTATTTTTAATATCGCTCAAAATGGAGAAAACCTTTGCGTCTGTTTCACGTCCAGTTGACATCATTAATAACGTTAATTCTAAAAAAGGAAATAATTTTATCTCTGAATGCATAAATCTCAATAATTAATTTATAGAATAGACAGCATGGTTAAATAACCTAACATAATATTCTAAGTTATATATAATAGTTATTACCAGAATAAAACTAAACTAAAACACAAATCAAGTGTAGAATTCATTTATAATCAATTTATATTATAACTAATCTGTATTGTATTTAACTTACATGATACGTTGTGTTTACTGTTTACCGTACCATAAAGTTTTTTTAATACTGGATACTTGGCTTTGACAGCCTACATTAAATTTTGTTGAAATAAAATAATAATTATTTTACTTAAATTTTATGGATAATTTAAACCAAATAAAAATCATATTTTACTATCATTCTCATTTAATTGGACACAAAAAACTCAACAATTTTGCATATACCTCAGAAATACAGTTTTTGGAATGTAGTATTACATGATATACTCTTTAATAATATTAGATTCATGTAGTTATGTAATAGGTATAGAAATAGATTTTGTTTGATTAAAATTAAAATAAATGACAAGCTGTGCTATTCAATTGTAAGGAAAATGTACCAAGACTTCATTTTTTTCTTATTATTATGAACATTCCTTAATAGTAATCGAACAAAACAGTAATTAAGACTTTTAAAAATATATTTTTAGATAAACAACATCTACTCTAGAGAAAGTTTAATTTTAAATCCTACACCATTTATATCTAGTATATAAACGAAAACCAATGGTTTCAGATTTGAGAGCTGTCGCGCTCGTCCATAGTCCGCCTTAAGCTGGAAAGGCCATATGGCAATACAACGAGTTAGTCATTAAAAAAAAATCAGTTTTGACAGAAACATAAACACCAGAGATAAGTGTTGATATTAGTTTAGTCGAGAAAGCTTGAATTAATAATGCCTGTGAGTAAAATAAAATTACGTAGTATATCTATAAATATCAATAATTTCGTAATAACTTCTTATTTCAGGCGTATCATTCTACTTTAACAGTCTACAGTCAGTCCGTTGGGAACTTAGCTCTTCTGCCAATTCGGACAACTTTTCGCGGCCCCGCCCCGGTGAATCCCAAGATTGAATTAGATATCATTGACGAAGCATTAAGTTACTTTAAAGCAAATGTTTTCTTTAGATTTTATGAGATTAAGGTAAAACATGAGTCTAAAAATTTGGTGAATTATTCATCTTTTAGAATTTTAGATTTTATATGTAACTCTGATTTTAGTCAGATTCTGATAGAGTTCTCATTTATCTTACACTATATATATCCGAATGTCTGAAGAAACTGCAAAAATGTTCAAACAAAAATCAAGGACAGCAAGAAATGTATATGCTTGCTATATCAAAATTTGATATACCTGGAGAACCTGGATTTCCATTAAATTCTGTCTATGCTAAGCCAGCTAGTCCTCAAGAAGCAGGTATATTTTTTGTATTTTGATTTTTAGATTTTCTACAGCCTCATGGCCTAGCAGTCTTGTAAGGTACTGTCTTGTCAGGGGTACCAATTTGAACTCAGGTCTGAATAAAATTATCTTTTTTCCTAACAGATTCTATGAGACAGTATCTTCAACAATTAAGGCATGAAACTGGGAATAGGGTTTGTGAGAAGGTATTTGCTACTGATGACGGAAAACCTAGCAAGTGGTGGTTATGTTTTGCGAAAAGGAAATTTATGGATAAATCTCTATCTGGACCTGGGCAATAAAACTGCATTTATTTTATGTATTTAAAAATATTTTTTAATATAATTCCATTAGATATTATAAAAATTTGTTTTTTTTATAATCTCATTATACGATTTAATATGATGGAAGAATTATGTAAATATTTTGATAATAATTATATATATTAACATTATGCCATTGCAATATGTAAGTAAACAATAACTGACAGAATACTATGTACACAATAATATAACACTGTTTTATAATATAATAGGTCAATTACGTTTTGACAATGGTGGGTCAGTTCAGTTTTTTTATATAAAAAATTGAATCAGACTTGTGTATGTCACTTTCAGTCTTATTCTAATATTAAATGAGTCAACTATAAAATTTTCACAAGTACTAACATTTAGACACCATATTCTTTAATAACTTGTGAACTTATAACTAATCTTTGTATTTCTGAGGTACCTTCATATATTTCTGTTATTCTTGCATCCCTGTAGTGGCGTTCAGCTGGCATATCAGTTACATAGCCCATACCTCCTAACACCTATGAGTACAATAGCATTGTAAATAATTTATTTAAATGTAATTGAGAGCAATAAGCATTTTAATTTAACAAAATATTACACTCAAATGACTCAAACTGGTATTTTCTTAATAAAATGAAAATAATATGTTTGAGTTGTATATTATGTGGCCATTGTGGTAAGGAATTTTCAATAACTGTATGATAGGACTAGTTTCATGTACCTGAATACACTGATGAGATGCAAATGTAGCTACTTCAGATGCAGCCAGTTTTGCCATAGCTGCCTCTTTGGTGAATGATTTTTTGTTATCCTTTAACCAAGCTGCTCTCCATGTTAGTAATCTTGCTGATTCCAGTTTTACAGCGATGTCAGCTATCTTATTTTGTATAGCTTGCAATTTTATTATAGGCTTTCCAAAAGATATCCTTTTTGATGCGTAATCTACTGCTACATCCAATGAAGCCTAAAAAGGTGTATAGTAGAACTCACCATTTTCTTCTTCTGTTAGAAAGAACCATCTAGCAAGCTCAGAAAGATATTATTTATTTTTAGGCTTATGAAGTTAATTTATTTTTATATTTAAATCCAAATTGGCATCTAGCCTAGGAAACATATTAAGTTAGTTTTAATACAAAATACTTTTTATACTAAAAAAAAATATTTTGATTCTTTTTTTAATTAACATAGCCATTTTTAAATGTGAAAATAAATGCAAAGAACTTAACTCTATTTCAAAATAGATTGTCATTGTTGTAATATTATGCCCAGTAGTAATTTATAAATTTCAACGTACCTGGGCAATTCCTAATGCTTGAGCAGCAATACCAATTCTTCCAGCATCGAGTGTAATCATTGCAATTTTAAAACCCATTCCAGGCTCACCCAAAATATTCTCTTTAGAGATTGCACAATCTTCAAAAATCAATGAGCAAGTTGATGAACCCTTGATACCTAATTTGTCTTCTTTCTTGCCAAGGTCTAAACCTTGTATTGGTTTAGGTACAATGAAAGCAGATATTCCTTTATGTTTCAAGCTCTTATCTGTGGTTGCAAATATTACAGAGGCTTTACTCTCATAACCATTAGTTATCCAACATTTTGTACCATTAATTATCCATTTATCCCCAGCATCTTTGGCTGTTGTTGATGCTGCACTAGCATCTGAACCATTTCCTGGTTCAGATAATGCAAAACAACCAACATTATCTCCTGTAACAACACTATCACATATTATTTTTAGTATTTACTATTATTTTATGTCGAAGCTAATCAATTTTCCACTAGTGAACATTGAAACAAATACATTGCATTTTAGGAATAAAATTATACTCAACAAACCCATACAAAATGGAGTCACAAATTCTTCTTTTTGTTTTTCTGTTCCAAAATGTAGCAAAGGACCCAAGTAGAGAGAGTTATTAACTGACATGATGACTCCAGCTGAGGCACAACCTCTTGATATCTCTTCTAAGGCAATAGCATACGCTAAATAGTCAAGCCCGGATCCACCTAGTTCTTCAGGAGTTGCAATTGCCATAAGGCCCAGATGACCCATCTTTTTTATTGCTTCACCAGGATACAAATGCTCACGGTCATGTTTTGCAGCATTTGGTTTTAATTCTTGTTCAGCAAAATCTCTACATGTCTTATATAACATTTGATATGTGTCTGGTAAAGCTGATAGTGATGCAATTGATCTTTTAAAGATTACTTGTGCTGGATCAGAATTAAAATAATCGTTAAAATTCATAGCAATATTATTTATAAACGCTTAATTATTGTTTCGTACTCGTGATGAAAAGCAGTTATGAGATACCTTAATAATAATATTAGAAATATAGACTTTAATAAAGTTAAAAATTATACTACATATATTATTTAGAATATAATGTAAATTTATGTCTCTTACCCATAGTTGTGCATTGCTTTGATAGTTTAGATAACATGTTTTTTTTACTTTAGTATGAAGTATTATTGTCAACAAGAAATATAAAATAAATTAAAATACATTAATGTATCGGTGATCAGAGTATGGACTTTGTAGTTTGTTTTATTACGATTTTTTTGGTCTCGGTCGTAAATGAGCAGGCTAAGGACTTTAGAACATACTGGCTATTGTTTCTAAAATATGATTTTATGGCCCGTTTAAGTCTATCGTTAAATATATCTCAAATTAAATGGGGATAATTTTCCTTGTGATTTATATGACATTAAAAATATCATATGTATACTATGTAATATCCATGTCAACTTCATGTGCGATTTACAAATAAAAAACAAGAATGTGATAAAATATTAATTTTGATCAAATTTGAACTGTCGACTGTCACATTTTGGCACTACATCCAAAAAAAGCTGTGATACTTGAATGTTAAATAAAATATTAGTTTTTACAATGATAAAATGGAGATATTGTTGAGATTTGTGCCAACAAATCCATTACGGTTAACAGCCACTAGATTGATATTAACACATGTCGCACATTATACTAGGTAAGTATTTTAATTGTATATGTTAATTGTTTCATCATTACAACGAAATAACAAAGTTACTATTAATAAAATCATAACATGTAAACTTCATTTTTTATTTATATACGACGAATTTTAGATTAGCTGAAGTGGGAAAATTAGAAGCTCCAAAAACAAGTGGTAAATATGAAACAGGTCAACTTATCCTGCATAAAGTGTTTGGATATAGAGGTGTTATTTTATTTCCTTGGCTAGCACGAGTTTATGATAGGGATGCAATAAATAAGAAAGAAAATACAGATTCTACTTGTACTAGTGATGCTTCCGGAGATAATTTGTCAAATGTTGGTAAAGAAGTGAAAGGACGAACTCATACTTTTTACCAAGTTCTTATTGACACAAGAGATGCTCCTTACATAGTATGTATATGTGAAAAATATTTAACATCTATCATTTGTCATATTTTTAGTTACCCATTAAAATACTTGAAGGATATTTTTCATAACTTTTATTGTCATGCATTCATTTATCTGTACTCAAATTGTGAGGGAAACTTAACTTATAGTCAAGAATGTATAATGCTTTAATGTAGGTAAGATTTTTGTTTTAATTATATGGTTAGCTCTACATGCATTAAATGTTGTATATTATATATTTTTTTATCTGCTAACATTACATTTGACCCTAATTAGGTTTCTATTATGTTATATATATACATTTAATCTTGCCAGAGAGCTCAAACTGAAGCAGTAACTTTCCTTGGAAATCAAGAATCCAGCCGAAGCTTATATGCAATACCCGGCTTAGACTATGTAGCACATGATGACATTATCCCATATGCATCAGTTGAGAGAGTGCCGTTACAGCATGAGCTTTTTGATAAATTTTTAATGCACAATCCTGATAAAGGTAAGAGAAAAGATTGATGAGCTGTGCTTTGTATGTAAACTTAAATATAAAAAATTATTACATAGTATTACTACTGCATCTGTATGTTTTACACTATATTTAATTTATACTCTTTGATTACACAAGAAGTTATTTGAAACCAAATTGTTTTTAGATCCACCTTTTATTGCTCAAGAGACACTCCGAGCCTGGCAAAAGAAAAACCATCCATGGTTAGAGCTAAGTGATGTTCATCGAGAAACAACAGAGGGTGTGCGAGTAACTGTCATACCATTTTATATGGGTAGTCGAGAATCGCAAAACTCAGCTGTTTATTGGGTAACATTATATTTTTTTCAAGGGAAAATTGATCTTAGTAATTTTCACAATATACTTGAATTACTCAGATTATTGTGGAACATTCTATTATATAAATAAAAAATCCATCCCTAGAAATATAAATATTTCCTATAAAATACATCTGGTGGTTGATGAATTGCCATTAAATTTAGATTATAGATCCAAACACATTGCAATTTGATTTTAAAAGCAAATAACAAGTTTTGGATGAAATAGATGTATATATGTGCTAAAAATTCTAGTTTCGATATGGAATATTTAAGTGTTTTGTGACACCTATTTAGCGCTTTTATAGAAAATATTCTATTTCACTTGTACAACTCTTTGATTTTTAGTTATTTCTATTATTTTGGGTGAAATATTTATAGTGGCGTTACTGCATTCGGCTCGAAAACCTTGGATCTCAAGCGGTGCAGTTGCGTGAGCGCCATTGGCGCATTTTTTCGCTAAGTGGTACATTGGAAACTGTGCGAGGTCGTGGCGTTGTAGGACAGGAACCTTTATTAGCTCGCCACGCGCCCGCCTTTCAATACAGTAGCCATGTCAGCCTTCAGGCGCCTAGTGGCCACATGTGGTTAGTTTCAATGTTTGAATCAGATATAATGATTGTTGTTGAATTATAGTAATGATTATAGGATAAGTTAACTAATCTGCAAATATAATGTTTAGGGGTACATTTAGAATGGAGCGCGAGGATGGGTACACGTTCGACTGCCGTATTCCGCCTTTTTCCCTCGAAAGCAAACCGGACGAAGGTGGTCCTGTTGCACCTTCGACCCCTTCATAAATACTCGACTGTACTCTAATAAACAATAATACTTCCACACATTTTAATAGTTAACAATCTAAGATGTAAGACATGTCAATTCGAAATTTGACAACATTAAAACTAAATTGCTTTTGTATTCGCCTCAGCAGATATGATATGTATGTAAATGATAAAAATGTGTGGAGGTTAAATGAAACGGCTCCAAAACATAACATACCAAAACTAAATGTTTTTTTCATTAAAAAAATTATAGTCATGGCAAAAAAATTGTGAGTTATTTTCTTATGTAAGTCATTATTTTTAACATTCATCCTTTAAATTCTTTTTTGTCAACTGAAAATCACCGTAGCCCCAATTAATTATCTTATTAGTTGTAGTACATTCTAGATCTAATAAATTACAGTATTCTGTTACTTGTTTAATTTAATGAAACCTCTTACAAAAGCAAAATACATATAATTATCTGTATTGTTACCGTACACCGTACTCAATAAATACTTAGTGAAAAGTATATCAATTGAAATAAACACAAAAACAATAATGAAAACCAACGAAACAACAGTGGGCAAAATAGGAACGATGTGCACGCTACGAAGGCTGGAAGCCGAGAGAGAGCGCGATGCTGGCGCGCGCCGGCTCCCAAAAGCAGGCGGGCGGCGTGGGGGACGTGGTGTCGTAATCAGAGACGGCGGCTCTCTTGTGTATAAGTAAATACCCTTATTAGCATGTTAGTAAATTAAACAAAAAGTTAATAATTTAAACGTTTATTATGATCAATATCAACATTATTATACTTACAAATCACAAATGTATTACTAATATAGTACTATTTTACATAGACTACCTACAATGTTAAGAACGTATGAACCTCACCTTACAGCTTAAATATAAAGCAGTTTATTTTTTTAACTATTCTTTAGTTTATTTGTCTCTGCTTTCAATCAGGATTTGAAAGGGGTAGGTATAGATTGAGATTTCTCATGCAGTTCAATTCATATTGTACAATATAAACAAGGCACTTTTAGTTGATTTAGTAAAAAGTATTTAAATAAATATGAACAGAAAAGTGAAATAAATATTACTTAAAATAAGAAAAACAATTTACTTTTTAGTTACCTGACTAAAAAAATTATACAATCTATTTGGTAAGGTTTTGATACTTTTAATTTTTTGTTATTTGTTAAAAGCTACTAATCTATATTAAACAACAAGGAACAGAGATTTTTATAAATACGAAGTGACATATAAGTCGCAAGGAAATCTACTTTGTACGTATGTAGTTACATTGCCTAACTAAATATACACGATTTTCCCTAGCGAAAAACACTGCAGACTGCTATTTGTTTGCAAATATTTTCAGTTTTCTTTTAGAGATGCGAAAAACTATCGGGCCAGTTGGATTATGAGGGCGGCGCACATTTCAAAGAACTCCATCGTGTGATGGCCCTGGGGTGTGGTTGGGATGACAGCGTTAACCGGGGTTTGGGAAAGGGGAGACGCGCTCTCTTCGTCGGTTTCCTCTCTCTCACCAGAGAGCGACTTGAAGTCGAGGAGGTAAGACTTGTAATCCACTTGATACAATTGAAGGGACATCTTCACATATTTCTGCGTCATTTTGTTGAGAGTACGAACCCTGTATGACAAATATAAAAATTATACGATGTAAAATATATTAATAACATATTGAAAAAAGAAATCAGTTTAGTACATTTCATAAACTTGATAGCATATAAAAATTTTGATTATAATATATGCTTTACAAGTTCTATGTACAACTAAAAGACGCTGCTTTTAAAATATCGATTGCCTGCTGATCAATATATTTGCTATAATATAAAACTTTGTTACCTGTTGTTAGGCTAACAAAAAAGTAAACAAGTAAAATATTGCCAAATTGTAAGAGTCAATCGAACTTAAGTAGAAGTCTTCATCTAGTCATATCACTTGTGTCTAAACCACAACTACAGCTAACGCACGCAACATATTTTGTATACAATAAAATAACTGCTCGAAAACAATTTATACCAATGCTTCTAAAGTATCTGTGAAAAGTGAAGTTTGTGTAGCCGTGTGAATTCCTGTTTTTAGAATATGTCTTAGTTTTAAAAGTCCATCCCTTCATCAGTTTTCACTGGCGATCTTTGAAGCCATCCTTTTTGTAAAAGTTGCCTGCCTCATCATCAACCAACCTACCCTTTTTAATCATTTTCGTTCTGTTTCTCGTTTGCCTATGACTCTTAAAATTAGAGTATCCCTGTATGAATGACATAAACTCGGTATTAGCGTTGCCCTTGCTTGGATCCCATGTCGCTCAGGTATCACTGGAAATGAAACGGCAGATTCTTTTTCCAAGAGTTCTGTTGACATAGGCTCTCAAGAACACTTTTACACATATTGTCACGACTTCTGTCCACTCTCTAAATCCCACTATGAAGAATCTTGCTTGAAATATTTCCAAAGTTAATAAAAGGTAAACATTATGCCGAAATTCAATGGACGGATATTATTAATTCTCCATGGTTTTTTATATTCTGTAAGGCTAACGATTTCCATCTGCCGCCTCACATTTGGTCATGCATTTACTCTAATATTTTTAGCTAGACTTAGGATGCGGAATCACTCCATATGCGAGTGTGGTCTGGAAGAGGCAAACGTGGATCACATACTGTTGAACTTACTAATACTTCGTCGCTCCTTGTATGATTTCCTCCCCTGACATTCCTCGTCCTACTTCCTTAAAATGTATTCTTTATATCGTCTATTCTTCCTTAAATTAATATTTTTAGATATGAATAATAAGTGAAATAGTGTGAATATATTTTTTTTCTCTTATTCCTAAATCATTCTCCCGTTGCCTGTACCTCTTTATACCTCTATATATTTGTCTTTGGTTAAAATATTGGTT
>JAAAKR030002433.1:0-16546 GCA_010014985.3 Delias pasithoe
TATGTCCAGCAGTGGACGTCTTGCGGCTGAGATGATGATGATGATGATGACTATCGACAAATATAAGCGCTATTCTAAATATCCCCGAAGATCTCAAGAAAAATGTGCCCTTAGGTTCTTTTAATAAAAACTTCTATCTTTCACTAAACAAATGTTTTTTAATCATTTAATAACGTGGGGTGACGCGGCACCCCTGTTACCTTGCCTGGTCATTTAAATGATGTTACCGTCCTGGGGCTAAAATAGATTTTGAAATGTATTCCTACAAAGAAACAATTGAACTATTTCATTAACGAAAGCTAACAACCATCTAAGAAATCGTGGTACGCACTAATGTATATTCACTTAGCGTCATTAGAATTCAAAGCCGATCATTGAAGTTCTTGTGGGAGCTAATTAGTGACCCATTATGTAGAACGTCAGAAAAAAGCCTAATATTTTGTAATTTTTAAACCTTAAAACTATGTCCATATAATATCAAAGAGGTCGATTACTTGAATCTAAGAATTATATCTGTGGAGCACAAAAGGACTTTCCTAAGCTAAAAATGTCTCAATTTTTTTGTTTAATTTAATCAGTTTATATATCGGTCTAAGGTTTCATTTTTGAACTTGATCGCCCCACCTGTTGATCTTTTAAAGTGCTCCGCTTGCATATTGCCTATAGCTAGGTAGATCTTATTACGGAACTGTCAATCCTAACGGGAATAAAAATATAATGGATGCCTCATAAGAATACAATAGATATCATTGAGTGATTTTAATAGACCTACATTATTCATGTTTATTTCAATAACAATCAGTACTCACCTATTTAAAATTTTGTTATTATTATAATTTTATGGTTTGTCACTTGCTATGAATAAAAGAGGTAAGAGCGGTTTCGGAGTCGTATGAAAAAACTGAGTGAACTGGGGCCGCAAATTATAAAATTACACTTACCTAAATAATACTTCCGGTTTGAAAGCTATTAGCGGTGGTCGGTTCATTGACTTCTTATAACATAAGAACACGTCGCTGCCCATTAAACCTGCAATTTAAGATTGTTTTTACAAGCGATAAACTATATTTGAACGTCGTTGTATTAAGACCGTATGTTATAAATATGTGTAATAAAGCAGTTCATAAATTTGCAACCATTTCAAACCTAATATATTCTCTTGACTATTATTAACTTGTTCTGAGGATCCACGGTTCGATACTCAAGAAACAGAAATAGTTTCGGTTTGGTACTGCCAAAAGACTTCATTGTCTGTAAAGAGTATCCGCGAAATAGATACGAGTATACGTTTAGATACACTTATGTCGGTCACCTTTGTTTAAATTCTTTCCAATCATACAAAATGCATGCGGTGGCGTTTCCCCTCTGCTAGTGACGATGACACATATGTCCACTACGACTAACGCATTGCAGGGGGCGGTCGCCTGCGCCCGTCGGTACGTGATGTAGGTTATGGCCTTGGAGTTGTTTACATTGGCCACTCGGCCGCTGACGGATTTACGAACCAGCTCTGCATCTGCCATGAGACGCTCTCTACCGTCGTACATGACACCTGAAAAATTGTAGGTAGAATTACGTTGATTGATAACGACCAATAAATTTAAAAATACTATCAGACACCAAAATATTTGAATATTATAGGAAAGTTTCTGATGCTACAGTAATTGTAATTGAGGAGAAATTTACGGAATTTAAATTTGATAAAGGGCAGCACTTAATGATTTTTTAATTTAGTGTATTGTCTTATATATAAAAAACGTCAATGCACCCGCGGCTTTACAAAGTCTGGGAGTGTCCATGTGCGGAGGACTGCTTATCCTGGGTGAGCTTCCTGCTCGTTTGCCGTCATTTCTATAAAAACAATAAGCTAACGAAAGTTTACGACTTAAGTTACGTTTCGGATGAATACCGTACGTTATTATTTCTAAATCCAAATTTAGATCAGAATGAGATACTTGCAGCCTACGTAAGTTCAAACAGTAACTGGCAACTATAGAGTAGTTATATTATGATGCGCTTATGTAAGGTTTTTGCGCTCAAGTGAAGCCTTAGATTAGTTACGAACGGTATCCAGGCTCCCCTTGTCCGGATTCTGCGTGCATACGGCCTTTTTAAGATTCGGTCGTATTGCTTTGTGCAATTTTATAATTGTTTCGTCTGCTGGTCTTTGTGACCTTATTTTTATTTCGCTATTATGTATTTAGTTTTAACTTTACCTTGTATAAAATTTTAATATTTATGTTACTTATATTTTATAAAATATGTGTTCTTTAAAAATACATTGTTCTAAAATAAGCCAAAACTTTACAGGTTAATATAGTCCAAATATTTCCTATCGCTAACTACATATCAACTAAAACTGCAGAACATTCTGTTTTCGAGGAATTTAATTATAACTTTAGATTTTTTAAGTTGTTTCATATATAGATGAGACCTTTTACAAGAATGTCGTATTATCTTAATTCTAAGCACGCAACGTCTACAACTTCAGAACAAGAAATAAAAAATTATTCGGAGCTACTTTACACGTTGATATCATTCTAAGACACACAAAAAAAGTAATAAACATGGCAATAAATAACTATATATAATACAATCTATGCCTTACGTCATTAAAGTTGATAAATCTATTCCAAGTGAAAAGTGACGTCGTGAATCGTGATTATTGTAGCGTGAAACAAGATAAAGCAAGAAGGTTGACTCATAAAATATTTAAAAGATTAGTCTATTTAGTTTTTTGTCTAAATAATGTCTTGTAATTATGCCTCAGGGTATGTAACAAAAAAAAAGTATACTAGTAATGACACGGAAAGAAACGCTATCGCTTATGTATGGATGATAATCTCTCTTTTTATTATAATTTATATGTATTAACACCTAAACAATTTAAAGTATACAAAATGTATTTATAAAAAGACCTTCATAAATAGATATCGGTATCATAAAAATGTCTTAAATATGAGCTAGGAAAAATGGAAACAAATACAACATAACGATGTCTAATGTATTTGTTTTATATGATTATATATAAAAAATAATTACACTCACAGAAATTATATAATGTTTATTTTGCTTTCAAATATCAAAATAAATAATACCAAACAAATTATATTTCAACAATAGTTAGACGAAGATTTTTTTGTTTTTTTCAGATGTATTTCCAAACCAATACAAATTGAAGAGCTAAAAAAGAGCGTACCTTGCTTTAATGCACCCGCTGCCTTGTTAGCTAAGGATATCCATGGGCGCTGGTACAATTATCGAAGGAGAGCTTCCTGCTCGTTTGCCTGTCGAATTATATTTAAAAAAATAAGGTCCTGCTCTTTATCAGTTGTTTTTAATAGAAATACCTTACCAATATCCACCAAAGGTGGTTTATCGCGGCCCCGTCGTATGCATAGAAAACATACTGGTGACTGTATCGAACCATGATTCAAATCTGCAGGCAGACCTGTTGGTGTAAATTCCAGTAGCTCATAATCGTGAGGCAACTTTTCATCAAGGCCCGGGAATATTACACCTAAAACGATAATAAAATCATAGCTTTCATTTTATACAAAGGTTTCGGTTAGCTTCGCGACCAGCAAAATGATCATTATTAATACCATTTGATTATATCAAAAGATGCATTATTAGTGTGATAACTATAAAAATATTTTTTTAAAAACGAAAAAAAAGTTGAAATCGGTAGAGGAAATTAATTAAAAGTACGCAGTAGTATTTGATTGGGGAAAAATTAGTCTGAAGGCTGAGAATGCATCAATGTTTTATCAATTGTATGACCGCATCCGTCGTTTATTACGGCCAACGCACAGGCTATCAATAAAAGTAATAAATATGATTCATTAGGAGGGTCAATCGATAATGACCTTTTTTCAAGCTAACACATAGTCGAGGTAGTTCCTCTCATGTAATTCCTAGGCAATTCGACAATTGATGACAGAGGAAAGGTATAAAATATAATAATATCGCTGACACTGTACATTTCATTCAAATAGTGGTATGAAAGGGCTTATGAGAAATACATAGATGATTTAGATGTAAGTTGATTAGAACAATTCTTTAGGATATTCACTAGTAAATCATTTTGATGCTATAAGCACTAGCTTATTTGATATCTTCATGTCTTCAACTTCCTAAATAAAATAATTGACCTAGTCAACATTTGATCAAGTGTAAATTATATAATTTGTAACATCTTCAACCTTGCATCTAAATAGACATTTTATCTATATCGAGATTGTAATAGATCGGAAGAAACCTTACTATAGAAGTGCAGCATGAAAAATACAAAATTTAATTATAAATAAAGGTTGTTTGGCCTAACTTAAAATCATAATATGTACAATTTTATTTTGATTTCTGTTTTTAAATATATACATGCCAGATTGGTTTTACCAAATTCCCTATATTTTTAGTTGTTTGACTGTTAGTTTGAGATGATAACTTGCTTAATAACATTATTATAAAACGTGACGACCATAAGAAATATCCAAAAAATCAAAAAGCTCATTTTTTTACATACAAAATTTGATTAAACAGTCGAACAATTTCATGGTGTATTTACTATTTATCTTACGTTCTATTTAAATTATGCTAAAAAGCTAATCGGGAGCAACTTTTTTATAATCCTGGTCATTTCGCTATTTAAATATATTTAGTCTTCTTAGTAAAACTTAACAGTCAAGGTATGATAACAACTTAAAGACTTGTTTGACAACTTTTTAAGTGGACACCTTATAGATGGTTCATCCAATAAGTAAGGCAAGGTCCCTGATTATTTCTTTTTCCAATGCTGTGTAAAGTTTTGTGCAATTTATATAATACTTTTACTGATTGTTACATCAGATATGCAAACTGCATATATTTTATAGTATAGAAAAGCGTAATCAATAGAGCAGTAATTTTTTTGGCTTTTTTCTGTTAATCTAATTCAAGCCAGATATAAAATAGAATAAAGAAGTAGCCAATTTACAAATTGAGGTGATTTATAATAAAAACAATGAAAAATATAAAATTAAATTATAAATGAAAACTAATGTAACTAAAAGCATAGTAACTAATTTAAAAAATATATAATGACATATCAGAAGCAAACTGCAATAGTGATCTGATTTCTAACCACAATTAAACATAATTCTTGTAAATTGACACTGGACTGCAAATGTTACTTAACCAAGTATCAAGTTGTATTGAAGCATTTAACGTATAATATAGTCATAACGAGTTGATTACTGAGAGGAATCAGTGCTAAGTATATTTATGGTTTTCAGTGCCACTTATACTCATAACACACTGAATATTTTGTTGGATCTGACGGACCTCCTGAACATTACTATCAATTTCTATATCTCAAAAAAGAGTGAAGATATTCAAAATTAGTTTCACTGATGAAATAAAATTATTTTTTACTGAATATGTGTACGGAATATGCAAGTTTTTACAAGTAACAGTCACTGAGGTTCTTAAAATATTATCTGCTTATCTATCTTGATAGGAGAAGTCAAGCCAACATTTTAGTGCTTCACTATCAAAACCAAATTAATTCTCATGCACCTGTCACAGTCAAAAATGTTTATGGACATATTCCCTTAAATAAAATATATTTCAATAAATACAAAAATTACTAGAAGATTTTCTAATAATTTATATAATTCAAACTTCAGGCCCTACTAATATATTCTTAATACAATGTAAGCAATGATATACAATAAACAAAAATTAAACTTAATCTGAAGATTTAATTGATAAATTAAAAAAAATTAAACTGATTCTAATAACACTAAAGCATGTATATATGTATACATAATTGTATTTTAAATATTAAATAAATAATCACAAGTAATAATAATAGTAAAATAGTAGTTAATAATAGTAAAATACTAGTTATTTTCGTAATCATAATTAAAGAACCATTTATATTTTAAGGATCCCAAACAATATTAGTAATAATTGATTAACCATAAAACAGAAGATTACTATGAATATGACCTAGAGAATAAAATATGCAAACACTGGTTATGTCAACTTAATAACCTACTTACTCATTAAATTATTTAAATCTCAGTAAATTATACAATTAACGTACCTATATCTGTGATGGGAGCTTTTGTACTATACCCTTTCAAGTGTCCAGAATCAGAATCATCAAGAACTTCTGGTTCCTCAGGGAGCCCAGCAATAACAAAGTAATCGGCTACCCGTCGTTCATCCATTTCAGTTATTTATTTTAAATAGGTATTTTTATAACCTGGAGTTACATGATATTTATAAATTAAATATATAAAGCAAAACATAACCTGTTTTTTTGTCTTATCAAAGTAATATTCATTCATCAATGCAATCCAAACGGCTCTGATTAATATAAACGAAGTTATACTTACGATGTAATATCTTTTATTAAAATTCGATGTTGTTTAGGAATAGTTGAATGTTATTAAGTCATTTTGTTAAACTTTACAAGGTATTGTATTGCGTAAACAGTTTATATCTTCATAATTTTACAGTCATTACAAAGATGGTTAATCTACGTAGGATTTATTTAAATATAGGTCACACTACTTATTAGCTCACTAATTATTCACATCTACAAACATGAAACATCGAAATAATAAATTGTGTGTGAACTATTTCTCATTTGATGGATTCTAACTGACAATTAACCATACTGTTTTCAAAAACTATATGTCAGTCATTTTTGTTTTTTTTCTTGTCTATTTTTTATATGAACTATTAATATCAATAATTACAGCTGTTCATATGTTACAGACATACCATGTAAATCTAGTACAAAGAACTGTTCTGGGTAAAATCTAGTTTTACGAGAACCAGGCAACAGAACCCGTGAAAAAAAGCATTTAAGTTTTAAAAGAGAAATAAAATATTATGTATGCTTTATTATGATATTTAATTATACATCAAAAATTATTTCCCTCTGAGCTCTCATTGATGGAACTAACACATCAGTATGTTCAATATTGTCAACTGTGTTGCTAATTTGAGCTGCTGATAATAGTAGCCCAATAGCACCTTCCAATTCACAGACACGTTTACACACATTAACTTCACAGTTTATTTCCTCCTGTAGAGCTTTATATACTAGTTCAGTTTGTCTTGAAAACAGGGTTATTCTACTTTCAAATACATCAATAAAGACATTTATAGCATCAATTATTGTTCTGCAAAATCGTGATTCACCCAGATTTTTTTTAAAAAATCTCAGTAACACAACTATTGATTTTTCTTCTAAACCGTCCATTGCAACATGTAATACTTTTCGTCGAAGTAATTCTTGAATTAAAGCAACTGATTTTTCAGGGAATTTAGTAGCCACATAAGGTTTAAGAACTTTCTTCAAAGCATTTGTAAATTCCATTTTTCTTAAATGTTTGTCAGCCTCTGGTTCAGTTTTTCCTTTTGTTTTATTAATAACCATATCAGTTGGAGAAGTAAGAATATGGTCAGGAGCAAATTTAAAAAGTCCTTTGTTTTCATTAGATATTTTGACAGGTTGCTCTCGTTTTCTTATTGATATAACACCATCTATCATGCCAACTGCTAAGACATCATCATTTTCTGAAATACCCATACTTAACACAGCATTGGGAAAATCAATATTATGCACTACTTTAAAAGTTGATATATCATATATTTTAACATGTCGGTCCAAAGATGCTGACACTAATCTGCTGTTATTGCTTGCAAGTCTTATTGATGTTACTGTTTTATGATGTTGGGATATATTAGCTAATAATTTGCCACCATTAAAGAAATCCCAAACTTTTATTTCTGTGCCTCCTGCACTGATAAAAATACCACCAGATGGTAAAAATAATGTTGATTCAACTGGACTGCCATGATTAACATTTAGTACTATTTCATTACATCTACAGTCAAAAATTTTTACAGCATGGTCATAGCCACCAGATAGAATTATGTCAGGTGACAAAGGACTAGCAGCACCAGCTCTTACATAATCTGTATGTTCAGAAATAGTAGCAAGCTTTTCTTCAGTGGGAATATCCCATAGGCAAACAGACTTATCATCTGAGAAACTCAGTACTTTTACTTGGTCTTTAGTGAAGAATGTCCTATGCACCTGTAAAAATATAAAGTATATTACTAAATAAGCTTAATCATTACTATAGTAATTTATGTTGTCTGTCTAAGAGCAAAGTTTTTAATAAATAACAATTTATTCCAAGTCTCAGTTTGATGTGTTATTCAAGTAAAGCATTACTTACAGGACCAGAATGGCCAGAAAAGACCCGAAGAACATTTTTAGAATTAACATCAAATAATTTTACAGCTGCTTCTTCACTACCACACACTAAAAGTCTTCCATCATTTCTAAAAGATGCTCCATATGCACCTTCTTTAAATTTTGATATATTTTTGGCAACTACTTTTGTTATGGGATCATATATCTGAAAAGTTAAATATTTATTATTAAGAACAACATTAATATTACCATAATTGGAAAATTACTTCTTATTTTTATATTAAAAATTACTTACTTATGTAAATTATTAAGTTCATGTGGTTGTGGTAAAAAAAGAGTTTCAAAGAGAGACTTTATATCTCTTTAAAACATTGAACATATTCAAATTTCATTTGTTTTCACATAACACAACCATGGAAGATATAAAGTTCTTTTCTTTTTCTTATTTTTTTTGGCTTCTGTGACTATTTTTCCAGTGTCAGTATAATGATATTCATATAAATAGTTCTTTTTAGTACAAAAAATACAAATTACCTGGATTCGGACAGAACATGTTGCAGCAAAATAATGTGGTTCCACAGGGCTAAAATCTATGTAATCTATTGCACCAAACTCTTTCACTAAGACTGGCAACTAAAATAAAAGGAAAGGATTTTCATCCAAAAATATGTGATTATAATAAAAATAGTATGTTTATAAAGAATATCGTAATGTTACCCCAAGTTTTTTCCAATATAACGCATCTTTTGTAGTAATCGATTCCGGTTTTTGAAAAACAGTTTTATTGGTTTTCTTGAACGGATATGATATGTTGTGAGCCATTATTTATTTTATCCATGAAAATAAGTTTTATTGGCTATCTGCTATTCTAGTTAACACTAAATACTTTGTAAGAACTAAAATTCAACAATGACGTTTATAAAAACATGTGCTTTTGACATTCGATTGTCTTCCTCTATAATAATAATCATTGATATTGACCATTTGCAATTTGTATCGGCCGCCTTCAAAACTACCTGAAGCACAGTGAAATAAACATAATTATCTGAGCCTGACTAATTTAATTAAAAGAAAACAATTAGAATAATAAGAAGAACAAACTTATTATTTGAGTTAATTTTACATAACACAACAACACGAAACAATAGTGTTGCTATTATTGATATTAGAACACAACCAAATAATGGTAGACGAAATAAGAGCGATGTGAGCGGCGGGAAGCCAACAATAGGTACGCGGCAGCTTATAAAAGACATGTGGGGCGCGGTGAAGGGAAAGCATGGTATCGTAGTCGTCCAGATGGTCGCTAACACGGCCCTTCTTAACAGGTGGCCGTTCCGGCCACATCTTCACTGGTGCTGCGGATCTGATGAAGCTGGTGGACTCCGTTCGATTTCGACTGGCTGAAGGGTTGCAGGTTCAAACGGAAAGGCGCGATGCAATGGAGATGCCGCAATCGGGCGTCCACCCTCTTACATATCTTCATTGCGAGTAGGGAGATGAAGTCATCATCGAGAGCGATGACGTCGGAACTTTGACTATGTGTCTGTCTCTGGAAGACGCGCGGCTTTCGACGATGGGTCTCTTTACAGAGCGCAAACCACGCTGGCACCTCATAGGTGAGGTGAGAGCGCACATATGTCTTATAGAAAGACATCTTAATACATAGAGAAAGACGCGATTATAATATATTATCATGCAATAATTTACTTTCTTATATAATACAAATGGTTAAAAGATTTTTTTACTGTTATTTCTTGACAACTTACATTATTAGTTGTCAATCTGCAGTTATCAGATTATCGAGTATGGACGAACATAAGAATTTTTAATCCATCCGTCAGTTTTATTTGTATAATTCTAAATAATTTCAAATTATTAACTGCTCTAATTCTTACTTCGAATAGTAAGAAGTTTTTTTAGCGAAATGTTCAAGTTATTTAGTCGACATGGTCGTCATAGTGGTATTATAAATATGTTTTGCGAGAAGAAGATTGAGGTTAGAAAAGCCAGGGTTTACTATTTATATTCTTCAACTGGATCAGTAAGGTTTGCTTCTACAGGTAGTGATGGAATGAGAGTAACTAATATTACAGAAAATATTCCCGAACCTCCACCTGTGCCTGATCCAGCTACCTTTGAACAAGTGACGGAAGTAGTTCAGTCGTTATCTGCAAATGGAGAGCCTACTTTCGCTAGTTTGGGTCTTGGAGGTTGGGGACCCGTCGGTATAGTTCAAAACTGTTTAGAATATCTTCATGTTTCTCTTGATGTACCATGGTGGGGAACAATAGTTATGGGAACACTTGTAGTAAGAGTTCTAATGTTTCCCCTTGTTATTTTGTCACAGAGAAATACTGCCGTTATGAATAATCATTTACCAGAGATACAGACACTTCAATTGAAAATGACACAAGCTCGACAATCTGGAAATCAGCTAGAATCTGCCCGATATGCTCAAGAGATGATATTATATATGAAAGAAAAGGGTTTAAACCCATTAAAGAATGCACTTGTGCCTCTAGCACAGGCACCATTGTTTATATCATTCTTTGTAGGCCTAAGGGGTATGGCAAACTGCCCTGTGGAAAGTATGATGCATGGTGGATTGTGGTGGTTCACAGACTTGACAGTACCAGATCAATTCTACATGCTTCCTTTAATAACAAGTGCGACTTTGTGGGTAACTATTGAATTAGGTGTAGATGGAGGAAGGTTAGATGCCCAGAATATGCAGCTAATGAGATATTTCCTGAGAGCTATCCCCCTTGTCATGATACCATTTACAATAAATTTCCCAGGAGCAATTCTTGTCTATTGGTGTTCAAGTAACTTTATATCACTATGTCAAGTTGGTTTCCTGAAAATGCCTGGTGTGAGAGAATACTTTAGGATACCAAAATTAGTTAAACACAATCCAGAGACCTTACCTATTAAAAAAAAAGGTTTTGTAGATGGAGCAAAAGAATCATGGACTAATATGAAGTTGTCAAGAGATCTGGCTGATAGACAAAGAATAGATGAAATGATATTTACGAAAGCTGGTAGAGGACCTTTGCAAAAAACATATAAGTTTGATCCAACTAAATTATCCAAAATTGAAGCAAAGTCCAAATAACTTTTAGAATAGTCAATAGTATTAGTTATGGTAATATATTAAAATTTATATTTAAATGATTATGTTTTTCTACAACCTTATAAATGTTATTATATTAATGTAGATCTATTTTGAAATTAATTGTTCTTTTGTCAGTTCCTTGTTTCTAAGAGAAAATGGGATTTGAATTAAATATACTATATATTTATAGCTTATACTTGCTTTACAGTACAGATTGTGACAGATAGAATTAACAGTATACTTATGAAGAAGTTCACAAGACTCTGTCCAACAAGCTAGTCAGAAAATTAACATACTTTAGTGTAAAAGTCTAAGTTTAGAAGTAGGATACAACTATGAGGCAGAGACCACAACAACAAAACAATTTTAGTTATGATAATAATTTTTGGTCCTTTATCTTATTGGATTTTATTTGTAAATTGGAAAGTGCCCTTTCTCCCAAAGAGGAACTGTCAGACTTAATTTTAAAGTGTTCACTTATCAATAGTGGAAAGTCATGGTGCAAAGATAATATTAACCTATTTAATGTCTTCATTGTTCTTATTGATTAAAGCGCCATCTCCCGCGGAAACGCCAATTGGCATTTGCATATTATATTGTAGTAGAACGAAATGTGATGCTATCGACAGATGAGGCTTGCAGCTAATTATTTTGGCTAGATTACGCGTAATTTGACGAGGCTGCCTGTCCGAGAATAAAATTTCGTTACTTAATTTTTGATAGGAAAGTTACATTGCGAGATCGATTAGCACCTTAAACAATTTATTTAAATTTTATAGAAATCATTACTGTAAAGGCGAGACTAAACGACCATTATTTTAGTTGTGAGTGCGTAAACATACGTACAATAGACCTTCGATTATCCGAACTAATTGGGGGACGTGGTTGTTCGGAAAACCGGTACTTTCGGATAATCGAACTACCTATATGTAAATTGAGTCATCCAAACTTATTTAAAGAAAAGAAGAGAAAGAAAGAAATCATTTATTTATTCATTTATCATTCAGCTACAAGTAAATAAAGACCATATTTACATATATTTAATAATCTTGTAGTATGTACTAGGCTAGGTGTAATTAAATTAACGTTTAAAAAATCTTTAATTATAGTTTGCTGAAGCAAGGCTAACCGCTGACGCTTGATTATACAAATATGCTTTTAACACATAATTTTGTTACCATAGAATCATTTTAAATAGCGGATTTTATAATTAGTTTTTACATTTACACTACTGCTTTAACTGTTACAATAAAAGTTCATTACCATGCGTAAGATAAGTCCATTTATAAATATGTTTGAACCATAACATATATATTGCAATAATTACACCCTCCAGCTGATCAAAATAATTATTTAATGTTTTCTTCATTACTCCATTGTGATTAAAAAATAATTTGTATTAATATATCAGTCCTGATAAAGTCATTTTAAGATGTAAGTAGATGTTTAATGCATTTATCACCTTACTCGTATTAACTTAGAAAATCGCTATGAAACATTTTTTAAATGTAAATGGTTGTAAACGAGCAGGAGGCTCACCTAGGATAAGCTGTCTTCCGCTCATGGACACTCTCAGCCCTTGCGAGGCTGCAGGTGCGTTGCCGGCCTAAACTCATCATAAACAATTCGATGATAATTTGGTCTTACAACATGAAAGGTTATAAATAATATTGCATAGAGCTTGCAGCCAAGTGCACGTTTATCGGTACTTACCTGATACTTATAGGTACGATTACCAGTGAATGTAAGCACAAAAGGTCACCTGTATGTTTATTGCAATTTTACAACAATCGTCAAGTTTTTACACTGACTTAACGAAAAAAAATTGCGAGTTCACTACATTTAATAATAATATTCTGTCACAAAAATTCAGTTCGCTAGGCTAAGGCGACGTATTTCTAACAGCAAGCCAAACTTTATATAGTTACATTGAATAATAACATAAAATTTCATATTTTTCAACAGAATTTTTTTCATAACTTTGTCACTTTAATGACGTAGATATTTATTAAGAAGTTATTCCGAATAGTCGTGATATAGACCTACAATTTTAATTATCCCCTTGAGTTAAAATTCTCGACCTACTTTGGCTTTTCCCGGGTTTGTGTATTTACTTTTCAGATTTAATTTCATGCTATACTGGTTTAGTAAGTACTTAGGCAGCTTCTGTTAATATTCCTCTGAGTCATGTGAACTGCTGCTGTTAGATTTAAAGTGTTTCCTTTTCATATTAAATGTAATGGAAATGAACGTAGGTTAAACTACATCGAAAATTATTTTTATTCGATCGTGTTTCATTTGATGTACAGATATCGATGAATTTTGTTTTAATATATAAAGCGATAAAAGTTGTCTCATTACATTCATATTGAAAATATCAATGCTTAAAATGTTTTAGGCGAAAATAATAATGAAGAGTAAACATCATATCTCGAACAAAGCAAGAACCTCAAAGGCAGAATACTTAGTACGTAATTACAGATGTCGAGGGTACAAGTTTATTAACCCTGTAGGGAACATTCTGAATACTACCCATTGTAATTCAATTTTATTAATAGTGAGTGACTTTATTTGAAGATTTCAAATTTTAAGAATTATTGGGAAGCGGGTTTAAAGATAAATTATTTTTATTTTCAAATAATTAATTAGAGGGCACAATAGGACTCATCCCAACCCTTAGGCTTCTTTGTATTCTATGAAGACTTGTCACCTTGATTTTGAAACTGGAAAACAGAAGTTCCACCTTAAAAGTCAAATAATGCAAATTATATTCTATTTATCAGTTGAGTAAGTCTATTCACATACATATTTCATAGCTTTAAATTAATAATACTTGGTAATTTTGAAAAATAGAAGCGGGTAAATAGGTATCTAAAGACGCAAAAAGGTAAGATACCATCCTAACCAAATGATTACTATACTACGAAACATAAAACATTTTACCAAAGCTGCTATAACATGATTTGATAACGAGCACTTACACGTAAGGTTGACTGTCGGAAATTTAAAGGATTTGTCCGAGCCCCTCAATTTGAAGGCTTGCTGCGAACATTTTCTCTGAAATACGAGTCTTATTCCAACTTTATTGCCAGAACGTATCACTATTCTGACTAAAAGTTTCATTGTATTCACTTACATCATATGATTTATGACATCGTAAGAAGTTCTAAGCGAGAATTTCAGAGTTCTACCTTTAAAGATTATCTTTATTATAAATAACTTGTTACTGACTTATTATTCTAGGGTCTTGGCCGTAAAGAAGATAAATCAGCCTTTCTTGTTTACGTGTTGAGTTACACAAAGTAAAATCTACACATAAATAAAGTTCTGATATTAAATACCCAAATAGGTACCTACTATCTATTTCAACTATAATATTTTTATTTTTGGTCTATTATAATACCTATACATATTTGTTATGAAACGTAGACGGCAGATTCATGGTGGATAAAATTCATTGGGAAAATTGATGGTATTTGTAAGAATAGAGTCGAACTGTTATTAGGTTAGTCTCTTATTAATTCAAATGACATACGGTCTACGGAAAATGAAAAATGTTAAATAATGTGATAAAATTAATATTATTTCACTAATTTAATGAATCATTTTAATATCCCTTTTCGGTAAACGAACGATGTATGAAAATTTAACAAAATCTATTATTTATAGCGGACAATATATATATTCGTAACTATCTCGTATTTGAGCACGTTCGAGTACGTTTTGACTTCGTAATAACGAACCCTGGCTCCAGATATTATCTATATCGTTATGAATATTGGGAATAAGCAATATACTAAATACTTTATTGGTAAACTAAGATCATGGTTAGGCGTTATTTTGAATGCCACTAACGTTTGATCTCTACTTACAAAAATTGGTTGATTTAGATAAATAACATAGAGCAAACAACCTAAAA
The DNA here is from genome assembly GCA_010014985.3 of Delias pasithoe. Classification (NCBI taxonomy): domain Eukaryota; kingdom Metazoa; phylum Arthropoda; class Insecta; order Lepidoptera; family Pieridae; genus Delias; species Delias pasithoe. Next base: position 15,259 of record JAAAKR030002433.1, read on the forward strand.
GCAAATTATAACCTTCATTGCCAAACTATATTGAATATGTAAATAATGTATATTTTGTTCATTAGTTATTTTTAAGTTAATCTAGCGTTTAAGGAAATCTAATTACAACTTTGGCATCTTTATAAATAAAAACTAAATATATGAAGTTACCAAATAGCAAATCAATAATTACCTATATTTTTATTAAGGAATTTCAAGGTGGATAAAGATAGAGATAATATTTTCTTAAATCATATTTTTTTGTATATGTCTCTTATAAATAATTTATTAAATATAGACGTAATCCATATGCTTGCTCTTATTTACTTTAGTGGTTCCATTGAAGCGCTGAAGTGAAATGACTAGCGTACCACGCAGATACATACGCAAATGACTCCATTTGTCTGAAAGCAGTCGTTTGCTAAAATAAATTATCTTCAGGGGAGCTGTTAACTGTGTACGAGAACCGAACATAAGTAATCACTCTACAAACGGTTTAAACTAGTCAATTTAATTCAAAAATATAATCGATGATGTTGAAACAGGTATTGCGCCATTAGCATATACTTTTATTCGTGATTTGGTTAGCATATACAATATTAATGAATAACTAACAAATATTTACTACATTACTTCGTATAAGTTTCGCTTGAATTTGGAGAAATATGTTTAGAGATTAGAGATATAGTTAAAATATATAGAATGTAGAAAGTAGTTAATAACTTGTAAGGAATAAATAGCATATTTAAAATTTAATATAAAACGCGTGCGCCATATTACTGGCAATTAATATATATTATATTTATTATATGGAAAGAAGCATAAAACGCGAGTATAGATTAAACTCACAGATTTCGTAAAATTTTAAAATATGGGTAGACAGATATTAAATTTAAAATTTATTCACAATTTCCAGACAGGTAATTTAAAGGCTTGAACGCGAATGAAATAAATTTTTAAAGAAATGTTTTTAGAACTAAAAATTGTCCACAGCTTAAGATAAATGAAACATAAAATCACAAACTGTAAACAATTGACAGCAAAAGCTCTTTAACATTATGTGCGTTGAGGGCACGTGAGTTCGCATCGCGCCCTGAAGGCTGACATTAAGTAATGTCGGAGTTCCGTTCTGCAATTCGCCGGGAAATTCTCTTAAAAGATACTTCTTCTTGGAAGGTACACGTACAAATACACGCTTGTGCACTGTAAGTAGTTTTAATTCCGTGAATGCATTGTTTATTTTAGTCTCATACTGAAAACTTATGTATTATATTAAATTACTGTAGAAGAATAGAATTCTTACGTGTAA
>JAAAKR030002941.1:8153-21018 GCA_010014985.3 Delias pasithoe
ACTAACTCGATATTGGTCATACGGCCTTTACAGCTGGACGCGGACTTTTGGGACGAGCCAAAGTATTGCCGGGATTTGGTTTTAGCCGCGACCAGCACAAGGGCGACTCCTTCGAGACACGGACCTCGGAAGCTCAGCGAAGTGGGCCTTGTGACATATGTCGGTCCTCGCCTCTGTTTCCGGCGGAGGCGGTTTTTGGCGCGGTCCCAAACAGAACCCTATTTGATGTGTCAATATCAGTTATAGCTACGTAACAGATTATCGTTATTGCCTGGGCCGCACACGTCGCGATAAACTTCGTCGTCCGTTACTTAGTTAAACACATTAGTTTTTCGCGACGTGTGCGACCCACGTAGAACAGAAACTCCTAATAACTTTGACATTCTCGATCTGTTGTTACCTGTTCTTTACTCGTAGCATAGCTGAAGACCTAACCAATATCCCGTTTAAACGGCAAAAACGCAATATTACAGACGATATACCATAATGATGTGAAATATTTGACATAAGTTACCAACATTTTACATCAAATATATTTCGCCGAATAGAGAATACACCATATAGTCAGTAACATGGATAACATTAAAATACATTTAGACATCACACATGCCCGGATGTACTATGTTTTTGTACCGTTAGAAGTATTCAATCGTTATCTGATTATAAAAAGTTATAATAACTCAGTGAATTTCATCATCAGACATTGAAGATGATTTCAAATTGAAATAACAAGTTTTCACACGTATCTCTTCGAGGTTTGCCATTCCACAACTGAGTATTTTTTAGGTGGGTGGCATAGTTTCATGGGCCTCCAATATCTTCACTAACTCACCGAAAAGCCTTACATGTTTTGGTTGACACTGATATTATGTAAGCCCGTGGTATCACTTCGGACGAGCCGGCCTACAAAGTGCGTATATGCGGTTAGGCTTCAGTTTAGCTCTCCCATGGGCTTCCTTCCCACTCCCTACACCCAAGGCTAAAGAGCCTAGTATAAAGATACTACCACATTAAAATAGACAAAAGATTAAACGTAATTGCGCCAATGTTCTCTTTCCCATAGGAAAAAAATCTATAGATACCAATTAGTTTAAGGTTTGTCAGAAACTCGCAATAATACTGACATAAATCAAATATTTTAATAGAAACATACAATTCATATAAACTGTAACATATGTAGAAATTAAGTGTCATACCCGAACATCCAAAGTGTATTGCATAATAACCTTTAAATACTTGGGCATAAATTTGAAAATTGATTTAACAAATATAATATATTTTCGAACACTTGAATTATTCATCTTAAATGAAGCCATTAGTCTCTTCGTCAACGTCTGGGTCACACACATTGTGATAATCCGCGGATTCGCGCTAACCCGACGCGTGTAGCCAAGCATTTGTTGTATTGTGGATATTCGGTGTATAAACGATTTATCGGCAAATCTTTATCATATAAGACAAATTGTAGTATCATCATTATTTATTATACAGACAGTGATATGTTATATTATGCGAGCGCTAATATTATGTCCAAGCATTTTTGTTATTTTCTAGAGGAATAGAAGTAGCCGTATATATGAGAATAGCTTTTTAAACACATCGAAAATAGACGCCTCAAAGTGTTTCTTTTTTGTACAACAAAATAGTATTTCATCGACTTATTAACTAAGACAAATTTCATTTGTAGTTAAAGTATTTTATTATGTAAATAGTAGTATAATGGTCGCTGTGCATATAAAATGTGTGATTTTAAAATATATTTAAGAACAATCTTTCATCATAAAGATGTCCGGGAGGAACAAGCGCTTGTTGCAGGCATAATATTGTTCCTATTTCAGCACAATCTAATCATATTTTGTCCCATCGCTTCAGGCATTAAATATAGTTTCAGTGAAAAGATTATTATATATTTTTCATGAAAAAACCTTAATGTCATTAATATCAAAGTATATTACTTTTTTAGTTTATTTAGATACACAAAATTTGAAGATTTCAATTTAAGGATCCTACAAAAAAGAGCACATCTAACCCATAAATTGTCCTCCTCCAGCTCGTCGGTCTCCAAATTTTAAAAACAAATTATATGCGACCAGAAAATATCACAGCGACCTATTTAATAATAAAAACTAAAATGTGATGGGTATAAAAATAAAAAGTTAAAAAAAATTACCGCCTACATAAACTCGGACGGAATAAACAATAATTTAATATTTTAAACAAAACTAGAACAATAATACTATATATATAATATTGTTTTAAATGTACAATAAGTATTGTACATTTTACAATGTACAATACTTATTAGTAGTTTGTAGTTGTCTTGTACAATAAATATCTTGTTTTGTTTAAAATATTAAAAAAAAACATAACATTTTTGAGGTGAAAGTATATTTACAAAAATAAAACTGTAATATAAATACTAAGTAGCTGCATAACAATTGAATAAGTATTAAAAATATGTTTGTTTTGTAAAGAAAAATAACTATAAGAGGCAAATAAAAATAGTCTTATATACTATGGTAAATATGTACCGATATATATATAGATCGGAACACTGTAAATAGGTTATTATATAGCTACACACATTATAATGGACATTTTAAGTTAAATATAACAACCCTGCAATTAAGACTTAATGACGAGTCAACTCTAAATAATGTAACTTGTAAAATAGAGAAACAGCTACTTTAAATAAATTCACGCACTTTTGGACCACAGGGTGAAAATTATGATGGGTTGCTACGCTACAACACTTTTTTATTATTATTATTATTTAATTTTTAAAGTTTCAAGTCCACGTAGCCTAATTCTTTAGTCTTGACTTGACCAACTTTTTAGTTGATTTTTTTTACACATCTATTGACGGTTTATATTGTTTTTTTTTTATTTTTCGTTTTTTTTTCTATATTTTTTCTTTTTTTTAACATTCAATGAATACTTAAGGAGTCTTATTTTCGCTATTGGTTAAATATTATTAATATTAAAGTTAAGCATATAGAGGTATTAATATAGACATTTAAGTTATCTTAAACACACAATACTACGAGATATGGGATTAGTGATAAATGCTTTTATTTGGTTTTAGTTTAGTATTTTTGACAGGTTTCTTCCAGTGCTTCGACCTTCTTCTGTAGTGTATCGATTATTTTTAATAGTTCGTCATGGGAATCTTCGAGAATCTCCAAACGATGCTTATTTTCAAGATAAGAATTATGTTGAGTGGACTGAACATCTCTGCGTACACGTTTGTTCTCTTCCTCGAAGGTATCATCACATGAGTCACAGTCCATCCAATAGCGTAGGTCGAGGGATGGCAAATCTTCGCAGGAAATGAGGCCATCTTGAATATCAGGCAAGATGAATACATTTTCACCAATTGTATCAATATTATCACCGTTGTCACATAAAATGCGAGCGAAGCTGATTTTTTTGATTTGACGGAGTTGATCTGGTTTAAAAGACAACGGATTTTCGAACCACAGCCGATCACCGTCACGCAGCCGTTTAAACTGTTCGATCAGTATATGTTGAAACAGTGGCCCGACCTTTGCGCCATCAGACGTGTCTTCTAAAATACCTCCAACCCAAACGTCGATATTGTGAACGGACCCATACAGCTCTTTAAGCTTATCCCTCACTGATATGTCAGATATTTCATTAGCTAAGTCATCAAACGTATTCACCTCTGTCATATTATAAAAACTACGCCACTTCGTGTATCCGGGAATAGCATGATCACGACTTCTTTGTATATTTATAGCAGCTAAGTCCAATGCAACGGCATGTGCTGTATGAAACAACTTTTCGGTGAGTTCGGAGTTCAAATTCTGAGTTGGAGTCTTCAACTTCCCTGCTGTCATAAACATACCCCTTAATAATGGGTCTACCCCGCCTTGGTCAACAATTCGCCACGGCGCAAAGAACGCATCACGTAAGAGTAAATGGCCCTGAGGAATGGTTTCAAAGTGTTCATCGTAACGATTAAGTATCGGGTTGATAATTGAATGACCAAATCTTAAAGCTGCTGTAGCAAATACGTTGGAGATTGAAGGGTTCGTTTCTGGATCATACTCCTTGTAATCTCCTAATAAAGCATAACCTCTTGGTCCAAGAATTAAAGGTAACCAATGATAGTAAGTAATATATTGTACTTCAGCTCCTACAATTTTCCTTGCCTCTTGATAAACTTTATCTCCGTCCCAGAATGGGTTTATTGCTTTTAATTGATTTGCGAGTCGGTTGTGCTCTCGCATGAATATAGTATGGATTGCAGCGAGACCAATCTGTTCATTGGCTCTGATATCACCAGCAACAAAGCAAGGTTGAGTACTTTCTTCCAAATTAAGCCTACAATCCATGGCGTTGATTCCAGTCGTTGGCAAAAGAGACTTCCTTCCTGGAAACGTTGCACCGACTCGCAAGGTCCCATTGTCGTTGGTCAAGTCCCTTAAGTCTTCAGCAACGGCTTTTTCAAAACCATAAACCTGAGATGCGTCTATGTATGACGTTAACTGATTAATTTGTTCCCTTGGTTCCAATTTACCAAATAGAACAGATGTCATTCCAGATCCACACACAGAGCTTGTTCTCACAAAATCTATGCAACGTCGATTCTTGATACGAGTGTCATTGTTCGGCACTTCAATAGGGAAACATGGTGCTGCGTAGTCACATGTTTTTTTACAATCAACTCCATCCCAAGTCTGGTCACTCACAGACGGTAACGCATGATCGATGTCATGATCGAGCCATTGTCCCCATTGCATAAGCATGTGCGTGTAACGGCTATCTTCAGTTATATTTTTTGTGCTTATAACACTTGTCGAAATTAACCGGGCACTGGGTAAACTAAATCCGTTGTATTTCATCTCTTTATTCCATCCAATAGGTTCACTAAATCCATTTTCGTAAATAGGATACAAAATCCTTCTAAATGGTGTTAATGACGCACCCCATGTTGGGTTATCAAGATTATTGCAAGTTCCGTCAATGGTGCGATATTTCTTATGGAAACACATGTCAAAACAATCGTCGTGTGTTCGATGAGCAACACAACCGGAAAGTCTAGATATAACGTCTAAATGTTTCGGTGATAGCAAATTTTCATAGTGAAATGGCTCCACTGTCGTTATCTTCAACTTTCTTTGTATGTAATCACGAACTTTATCTAATGTTCTCTCATATATTTCAGCCGCTCTGGCAATTTCTCTGGCGGGTGCGTTTGGAAAGCGTGCTACTCTATATAGATCATGAACGCTCGTTCCGCTTCTGTTTGTAAACATCTGCTCGATAGTTCGAGCAATGGCTTGGTCGACATCTCTGGTAGCTTCGGTTAGTGCGATATTTACGTATTCATCGCCGGGCAAAATATGGTCTTTGACTGTGAGAAACGCGGACGCAGTGTCGCGTCCATAATCATTATAAACGGAACACTCATAATTGGCTGTATCTGTTAGGGTGAGGTTGTTTATGATTAAACTGCCGATTAATAAAATTATTATTCTATCATCCTGAACTATTCGATTACCATTTTTACGCCATTCAACTATTACTAAAGGTTCACTTTCGTACTCGCAGGGCAATTGGACAGTTGACTCTTTAAACGCCTCCACGTCTTCGGGTCCTAAAGTTATTTTTGGTGCTGAAACTTGATAGTCTTCAATTTTTAAAACAACCGAAATTTCAGTGAGCCCCTCAGAATTTTCAGCACGACAGTGGTAAATTCCTTCGTCGTCTTCGGTGACTTCGGTTATTATCAAATTTTGATTGTCATTAGTCAGAACGAGGTTATTTTTAGGAGGTAATGTCATAGTGTTTCTGTACCACGTTATGATTGGTTTAGGTACACCACGAGCAGTGCAAGTAAATTGTACTCGGTCACCGATTGCTACTTTTTCGTCCTTCGGAACCATTATGAAAGCTGGAGAAACTGTAAACAAATATGATAAATTAAGTTTTATTAGAAGTATTATAATATACTAGAAGATCCAATCACCCTCATTTCGCCATACGAGTATATTGTATACCAATATTGCTATTAAAATTGGGTTTGATAGAAAAAAAATGAAAATATAGGCTTGTCAGTATTTTTAATGCTGAATCATAGAATTCTGGGCTTCGAACACCACCCGTAACGTTCAAGGAAAATATATGTTGACCAATGCTCAAATCTCTTTGTTCTATACACAAAATTTCATAAAAATCAGTCGACTCATTTCAGACGGCTTTAGCAACAAACATAACGACACGAGAATTACATGTAATAAAAACGAAACTTCTTGCAGACATACTGACCTATTACTTGCAGTAATACGGACGAAGATATTCTTGCGTGAATATTCTCAGCTTCGCATGTGTAAGTACCAGCATCTGAATTCTGAACATTCTCAATCACTATAGATCCATTGTGTTTAAGGCTAATTCGATCCGAGAGCGGAATCTTTTCACCGTTAAACGACCATGATATATGTGGCTTCGGATCTCCCTTGGCGACACAGTCAAACGTGACAAAGTTCTGACTAAGCCGGGCCATTTGTTGCCGCGGCAAAATGGTGAATACAGGCTGATCTAAAAAGAAACCATAGGTTAGCTTATGTATACAATAAGTAACATATAAAATTAGTTACCTTTACCTTTGGTATTGACATTTCTATGCAATAACATCTTCGCTGGCTTAGAGCGCACTTCACCACCCGAATTTTTTGCCATACACTCAAAAGTGCCAATAACGTTTTCATCGGCTTCGTGCACCATAAGGGTACCATTGTTCAACAGTTCGTATCTAGATTTATCGATGGGTAAAATCGTTGAATCTCGGAACCATATAATTTCTGGCTTGGGTTCACCAATAGCAGAACAAACAATTATCGCGTCCTCGCCAAAATTTACAATCACGTCTTCCGGTTCCTTCTTAAACTCCGGTCGTTCTATAAAGACACAAAATGCGGTGAATTGATAATGAATGAATGGGTCAAAAGTTAGCGGAAAATTTTATATTTCCGAATAAAAAAGCCAATATTAATAGCAATATGAAAGTAAATACATTACTTAATACTTACTGCAGTTAAAGTCACTTTCTTTCATAGCAGCCAGTGATGTACCAGTCATAGCAGACGGGCCGTAGCAAGTTGCAGCAATATTCATATCACGATGTTCAGCGAGCATCCGAACGAACCAGAGCAATGAGCAGTCGCAGACAAGCGCATTACTGTCGAGACGAAGTTTCTGAAGTTTCGGTAGTCCGCGGAACGAACCAGGTGGTATTGTCTTCAGGTTGTTGTTATGCAAATACCTATGAAGAAAACTTTATAATGCATACATTTGTTTATATACGTAAAGCAAGTTACTAAATATATTTAGGTTGTATGCTTTTTTATACAGTCTAATACAATAATACCATTTCACAGGATATACCAGAGAACGGATTGAAAAATCACCGCCAGTGGATACCCGGACACTTCACAATCCGTGTTCTAGCATTGTTGCCGATTATATAGAGCTAAACTTAGTGATCCTCCGGTATCCTCACTCAAGCAGCACACGTATCTGGTATCCACAAAAAGTACAGTACAAGTACGTACTGTTTTAACGCTGGTATTCTGTGATATTACCACTTTAATAGAGCCTCGCCCAAATTCCAATTAAATTTATCTATAGATCATTAAATCTTTGACGAAAACAATTTGAACCGATTGTTATTAGTGCGTTTAGGCACGTAGGCAGTTAGGATAACAGCCAACAGCACTAACGACGCGAGGAGTGGGGCGCGGCTGTCCATGGGCGGCGGTGATGGCTTATCAAAGTTGAGACCCGCTTGCTCCGTTGTCCTCTGGTCAGTGGAAAATGCGTCGAGTGTATTAAACATCGTCTGATGTGTCATGGCACTGAGAAGAAGGATCTGTGTGAAACATTGCCCTAAAGTAAGGTAATAGAATATCGCGTATTATAATAGGCCTGTAAGTTTCTAATCTGAAGAGATGATTAATAATATTTAGTTTATTTTAATTGGTGATGTTTTATAAATGTATTTTACTGGAAAAACCTGTAGGCTTAAACGAATTACTTACAGACGTTCCAAACGCGGCAAATTGGAAAAAGTTTCCGGTTCAACCAGATGTATTTCGTTAACATGTAAGTACCTGTTGAAAAATTGTATTAATTTTATTAGATTCATACTTTCGATACATATAAGATTACTGAGATTAAATATGCCCACGGGCGACGTATAAGAAAAAATTTTCTTAAAAAAAATACGAATAATGAACGACAAAGGAACCAAGTTATAAGAATTGAAATAAATATACAATGTTTAAAGAACAATTTTTCTGTTCATTGTATAACCCACTTGACGTGCTCTTTCAGTATTCAATCGCTAATAAGGAAAGCGATTAAAAATTCTTTTCAAATATATTTTATAGTATTTTTCCGATACTAAAGAGTTCATTATAATATTTGTAATAGATAGAAAAGCTTTAAAGAATTTTAAATCGAGGGGAAAAATATAAAATACAATTTCTAATGTACCGGGTCCAATGTTGAACCGTCAGCAATCCATTGCTGAGCACATTAAACAGATACACTAACAAATTACCCGATATTTATGTATTTGGTTAATATATCTTTAATTTAATATTAGGTCCTTACAATATGTAAATGATTACAATATGTGAATGGCGTTTTTCGTTTTGGCCACTTTAATCAGGATGTTCTCCTCTTTGGTAAGGAACTTTAAATTCAAATTTGTACAGCTATTTACTCATTTGGGTCACTTATATTACATAATCAAAAAAAACTTAAAATATCGCATTATTTAGGAATACGAGTTTCACCGTGGCACTGGTGCTGCGGAAACGACTCGAAAGATGAATGATGTGTCTGGCGGTCATGTTGCAAAAGAAAACACATTTCGTTTTTGGTTTCAACGTTTTCGATCTGGAAATTTCAACCTGCAGAACAAACCGCGTGAACGGCTTGAGAGCCACGTTGATAATGAAGTATTGAAGGCTATTGTGGAAGGGGATCCATCGCAAACCACGTCCGTGTTAGCTGCAGGCTGCGGTGTTAGTGATAAAACTGTTTTAATTCACTTGAAGCAAACTGGGAAGATTAAAAAGCTTGAAAGGTGGGCACCTCACGAATTGACTGAAGCAAATCGGCAACGTAACGCGCGTCGACTGCTGCGTTACATTACTGAACCGGCACAATAATGAAGGTATTTAAAACCGAATCATTACCCGTGATGAAAAATGGATTCTTTACGATGATCAGAAGCGCTCAGCGCAATAGTTGGATCCTGGCCAGCCAGCCAAATCCTGCCCAAACGAAAATCAACCCCAAAAACGTTACTTATAAGCGTTTGGTGGACTAGTGCCGGTATTGGTCATTGCAGTTTTTTCAAATTTATTCAGACTATTACGGCTGATGTCTATTGTCAGAAATTGCAAACCATGATGAAAAAGCTAGTAGCTAAACAACCTAGGCTGGTCAATCGCTCCACGCCACTGCTACTTCACGACAACGCTAGAACACACTCTGCACAACAGACGGCTACCAAATTAGAAGAGTTTCAATTGGAATGTCTAAGACATCCTCCGTACTCCCCGGATCCTGCTCCAACAGATTACCATTTCTTTCGAAATTTGGACAACTTCTTGCAAGGGAAAAAATTCAACTCTGATGGGACAGTCTAAATCGCCTTCACAGATTTTATTGATTCCCGTACGACTGGTTTTTTTTAATAAAGGGATCAATGAACTACCTATGAGATGGAAAAAGTGCATAGAAAACAATGGTTCATACTTTGATTAATTAGATATGTTATATTTAAAAATATTCGACTTTTTGTTCCTCCCATACAAAACGCTAATTTCATATGTAAGGACCTAGTATATCCATCTCCTGGTTTTAAGCTACCTCCCCACCAATTTTCAACCAAATCCGTTCAGCCGTTCTTGAGTTAAAAATAGTGTAACTAACACGACTCATATATATTCGGTATTCGTACCGATTTTCTATATTGAGTGATATTTTCTAAACTATACAATCAGTATACTGAAATTTTTTTTTTTAATCTGAACAAATCATCATCATCAATACATCGCTCCGTAATCCATTCGCAAAAACGTTCTACGACCGACGCAATAGGAGTGAAACAAAGCCAAAAAATCTCTTGAATTAATAACGTTATTTTTGTTTTTGAAGGTCGGGAATCGAACTGTTTAAGCTTCGGTGTTCTCTCCCGGAGTCCCTTTGTTTATGTCATGCAATAATTATTGCGTTCGTAATAAACGTTGGGTTGATCACAGATTGTTTTAAAATGGAATTATAGTTTGAAACAACGCAATCCAATAATTTTCATTCGCAAACCCACCCGAATGCAATCAAGTCCATCGCTTTGGTGATGTTTTGTTTACTTCATTTTCAATACACGAAATACCAATAATTGTAGCAGCTTTTCGTATTTTAATCAAGGCTACCGCCCGGTTTTAATATGCGTTAACGATATTTCGTAACTACACGTTTTATAAAGTAATTTGTACCGCCCACCATACATCTGTAGAATCAGCTGCCTGCAGAGGTGTTTCCAAATCAATACGACTTGGGGACCTTCAAAAAGTATAATACCTATCGCTACAAGGCCAGAAACGCACCCGCGGCCTTGAAGCGGATGGGCGTGTCCGTGGGCAGAGGAACTCTTATCTTACCTGAGTCTCTTGGTGGTCTGCTTCTTTTTTTACAAGTGTTCTATTTCATTTCGGGTGTAAATACGACCTATACGATAATAACCAAATAACCAAACGGTCACAAAATACCTAATACATATTAACCGTAGGGCATATCACCTATTGGCTTTAATAAATATGACATATGTTATACGTACAGCAGTTCCAGGTGTATCATCCCTTGAAATACATCAGAGTCAATGTGATTGATACGATTCCGGTATAAGTATAGATATTTGACACGGCGCAAACCGTGAAAGGCGCCAGAGCGGAGGGCTGTGAGGCGGTTGTCGCTGAGGAGCAGCGAGCGAAGGCGGTAAAGGTGGCTGAAGGTCATAGGTGCTATGTCGTAGATGCGGTTGAAGCGGACATCCCTGAAACAAAATTATTCAAGAGTATTAATACACAGTCTACCGATATACATAACATATTATTCTCTAGTCGTTAACGTGAGGGGAAGGGGGAGAGGGCAGTCTATGTTCTAGGTAGGTCTATGTCGTTATTTTCCTTAATTTCAATGTCTTCTTTATGGAGTAAATTAAACTATGCTATAAACATACTGCAGGTTTTATCAATAAACACTTCATCAAACCTGTGATTTTTAAACGTATTTTGAATGTTAATTAATAGATGCTACTCTATTTTACACCCTTGGCAAAACCATGCTGAAGCGTACGTCTGCTGTGTTTCGCTGAGTGAGTGAAGATATCGGTGACCCACAAACATATCGCTTAAGGGGCGTAAAAAGCTAGCAACACATAACAAATGCTCGGACGGTGGTGCGGTTGTCCATGGGCGGCGGTGTTCTCTTACCGTATAGGAGACACATTTACTAAACATAAACAACGCTCTGACTCAATTAGTGAAATTATTAAATTGAAGTAAGTGAACATTACTTAAGTTATCTGCCATATTAAATATAAAAATTAATTGAAATATCTCTACAGATGAATACAAAATTGGTTAATTTTAAGCGTATATTTCTCGTGAGGCGGATGCTGCTCCTCTGTAAGTAGTAAATGACTGAAATGCAAATTATAAAAATTATGCGACTGACGCCTCGGCCACTTGAATTTGTGTGAAAGCCGAATGCAATGAAAAATGAATTTCTATTATATGAAAAAAGGCTCATATATAGAAAGTACTGAATTATATAGAATTTTGCCGGAAATGCATCCGCGGCTTAGGCTAGGGGTGTCCATGGGCGGAGGACCGCTTATCTTAGATTAGAGGCCTGCTTGATTGCCACCAATTACGTAAAAAAAATCTTTTTTATATTTTTTATTGATATTTAATATAACTGTACGATTTTTACTATTTTTATCTTATAGCGGTCAACGCAGACTTTCGTACTAAATGTATGAAATCCGCCGCAATCCGCGCTTTGGTTGTTTGTCAGCTTTCGAGCCGCTTATTTCTATAACTTACTGAACAAAACACAGCACAAGTAATATACGCGTGCCCGTTGTGTCCCTCGGGTCGGGTCCATTTAGTACGTCATCGTTTCCCACGAGGAGAATGGAAAAATAAATTTTATTCAGACCGGGAATGGAAGCATCTATCCATGACGTCACGGTAGCTTAGATTGCCCGCTGTTTGTGATTATTTCGTGTGTATTATTTTTTTAAATCGTTAAAGGAGATTGATAATTCTTATAACAACGAAAGGAGGCTTTGCAAGTAAGCGTTCCGTTTTAAATGTACTTAAATGGTTTAGCTATAGTTTTATATAGCCTTTGCGTTCGTTATTCCATTTTTGAAGCGGAAAATGGCAATCTTTGCGATTCGGCGAAATGTTCCTCGACTGTTATGTCACGGTACAGAAATCTATGAAACAATTTTTAATATTTGTCTAACATGTTTGTTTGCATGTTTTCAACTCGAAATACGATAACGCGCATTTCTATAATTGAAATTGTATTCGAACAAAAAACAGTTGGTTATTTTAGTTTAATGATCAAAATATTCCCGTGTCCTCAAAAACTGCAATTGTTTTTGCATTTCATACAGATATTGACGATAAGTACTAACCAAAGTATTATTTACTAAGATTTAAATCTTTAATGGTGGTATAATGAGATAGTAACAGTTAGTGATTCGATTATTGGTGACTGATAAACATTTAACTATGGGAACTCAATTTCA
>JAAAKR030003034.1:9594-20065 GCA_010014985.3 Delias pasithoe
TTCAACTTCAAGGCCAAAAACAACTTTCTTCAATTTTTTTCATAGAGGGGACCTGTACCATATTACGACCCGTGGGAGAGCCATGCTAAAGCGTATGCTAACGCACTAATTGGATCGGCTCGTCCGAAGTGATAACACGAGCTCACAGAATACTCAGCGCGAAATGGTAGCTATACTTGAAACGGTACTTCTACTGTGTTTCGCTGAGTGAGCTAGGATATCGGACGCCATTAAAATGCTGCTTAAGCGGCCTAAAAAGCTGGCAACACAACCAATGCGCGGACTGTGGCGTGGTTGTCAATGGGCGGCGGTGTTCTCTTACCATATAGGCCTATTCTCTTACCACGTGCACCGTTGTCCGCTATATCATTAAAAAATTCGGATTATATACATTGTAACATTTTTATTCACCAATAATTACCATAAATCCATTTAAGTAATCTTACTTGTACGGTAAAGCTTTCGATAAAAAGTGAAATTAAGCTTTATATGTCTGAGCATTTAAAAAGTCTTAAAATAGCATGTCGTCAATATTGCTATAAAAAGAAATTATTACTACATCATTAAAACGTAATCGGATTCAATTTTAATTTTTTGGCATACATCTTTATCGTTATGACAGGTTCATCTGTTTTTGTAAAAGGGTGTATTATATCCCAATATTTTGATACAGACATATAACACTTGACCGCGCCTATAGATAACATATTATTATCTTTAAAAAAATAAATTTAACATAAAAAGATAATAATATGGAAAAACTGTAAATTTTATAATATATAGGCTGTGTCTGCACTCCCTTTGCCTATAAAAGCGTGTGCTATTAATATTGTGAAGTATCTATTGTGATTAAATCGGAGCAATGAATCATGACGTGAAAACCGGAGGTGCAAACTAAACTTTACGTCACTCCCACTAGCCACCTACTACGAATAGTTTGAGACCACTATAACGCAACTTGCGCCCGATCTTCCATCACGGGAGTGACATAAATGTCAAAGCGGTAAGTAAAACCCGGTACAAAGGTGCTAATGATGAAAAATAAAACATTGTAATAACTAAATGTATTGTATTGACGTTTTAAAGTTATACAATATTTGAAAGAAGACAGTACGACAATTAAAATAAGATAGTTGTTTTATATTTTTTATGAAATATAAATAACCAAGATTTATAATTTGAAATATCGGAATACATTAAAATTCAGCCAGCGATCAATAAACTTTGGAAGTTGAAAGCGACTAAAGCTCGCGTATTCGTCATCTGTCGGAGAATCCGGAAATCAGCCGCATATTACAAGTAGCAATGATAGTTGATGCCTCAAGTCTGTTTCCTGTTCGTTCCAGTTCCACGAAAAAGTCTCTTATAGCTCCGTATACACCGCTGATCAATTTAATGTAAACATGAATACTTTATTATATTTTCATTAAAATACATTTATCTTATATATTTCATTAATTATTTATTCATTACGTTAAAGTAAGATAAATCGACTCTACAATTTTTGTTGCATTTCTCTAGGTGCTTTAATTAGAATTATTGTTTCAATATTTCATACAAATCATCATCATCTCAGCCGTTGGACGTCCACTGCTGTACATAGTCCCCCCCCCTTTGGACCTCCACGTATAGCTGTCCGAAGCGACCTGCAACTAATTGAATTTAAATAATTGCTTAAGATAAATTAATTTTCATTAAAAATAATTGATACAATTAATCTGTACAATCAACCGATTTGTTGAGAGATACAAAGAGATCCTGCTATACATTTAACTAATGATTAAGTTAAGTTACTTACGATTTCAAATATATCGTATTTTTTTATGCAATTGTGAAGCTAAGTAGATTTCTAAATATTTTCCTATTATAGAAAAAGTATTATTTAATTTAAGTTTGTTTTTGTATATTTTGAAGTGTAAAATTCTTTTTTTATGGAAATGGTGCCAAACGAGCTGGAGGCTTGCCTAGAATAAGCGGTACTCCGCCCATGAACAAGCACCACCCTTGCAGAGTCGCGGGTGCGTTGCCGACCCAACACGAACGGCAACAAATTTGTTTTGTTTCTTCACAACCTTCATTTAAACTTTTTAGATAACTGTATATTTTTACAATATAAAGATAAAGGTTCTCCATAAAAATACATATTTGCGTATAGATTATCTGATTTTCGTTTGTCATATTGCGGTCAGAGGCGGGAAAGGTTAAAGCATAATGGGTTCATATAGCTCAAGTTCATCAAAGCAGCTAGACTTATGTCATCATCTAAATTGTTATTATCGTCTCAATTTAAACAATATAAGGCAAATTCACGCCACAAAAATCGTTCCGAAATAATAGATATTTTAAATAAATAAATCATTATTTTTGAAATATGCACGTACAAAGGAGCAGCAAGCCTGTCTAGGATAAATGGTCCTCGTCGAGGGACACCCCTAGCTCAGCAGGGTAAGCGGGTGTTGCCAGCCTTTTAGGCATAGGTACGAACTTTTTTGAAGATTCCTAAGTAGTATTTTTTAAAATACTTCAGATTCTACAGATAGGGTGGTCCTTGTTTTAAAATTAATATTCGATTCCTCATCTTCGGTGACCACAACACCACTTTTTAGCAGCCATATTTGTCGATGACAAATTCACTTAATTGAACTCTGTGAACCCATTATAATCCAAACTTTATCTAAACGGCATTCTCATCGTCCTAATGTTCTTACAAAATTCGCCAGCTTATGTTGTGTATAATACGAGTTGCTGCCAAATCTGCTTCGGCGATGGCTTTTTGCAAATTATTAAGATACTTTACGTCGCATTTGTCGATACGTTTCAGATTACATTCGCCGTTTGCATTAAGTTGCAGAGGAATTGGCCGTTCTTTCATTTAAAAGGTGTAATTGGTGGAATATTTTACTTACCCGGGTACACGTTTGCATGTGTGAATCGCATACCAACTAAAATAATGCTGAATTATTATGACACATAACTTTCTAAAATAAATAGATCTAATCAAATTTATTTATTATTTTAGTGTTAGGTACTGTGATGAAACATTTGTATATCACAGTTCAATTCTTCGTGTCAGTTTTGATCTAGTTGTCAAATGGTATTTACTTTTTGGTATTATAATATTTACCTCTGATTGATTTAAAAGTTACTGTCAGTCAGGATTCACCGTACAAAAAATGCCCTCGTGTTAAACAGTTAAAATTCAATAAAATAACCATATGATACTAAAGATATATCGTTATATTTTTTGACCACAGACCACATTCCAGGTAACTCAGCCGAAGACGGATTTCGATGGGTTTAAAAACACTATCACGAAGTCGCGAATGCACGTTGGCGGTTGACTCACCAACTGCAAATGCAACGAGATTTCCCGCGCAAAGCGCACTCAAATCGAAACATTTAACTTATTCTTTAAATACATACACATAAAGTTTATTTTCGTTTGAAACTCTTCGCATTTGAGCTGCCACCTATATAAATAGTTCAAAAGCGCGTTCCGCGAACTGATCGCGTTCATTTTCCTCTACAAAGGTATGTGGTTTGACGTCATCTATAAACCTATCAATTGAAGGATACATGTCCTATAAGTACTGGCTTAAAGCGTTAAAGGTAGTTTCATAAGTTCGGTTAATACTTCCATGAATAACCCATCAAATTGAAATGTAATGACGGTTCTTAAATGTTACGAGAGCCGTGTGTCCATTCTCGATTGCCGGATTTCTTTCTGCGGGTAACGGTACGAATGAACGTTGATAGGGAATGCTATTTGCATTCTATTTGTGGACAATGATGCATTTTATTGTATGCTAGGAATTTACTCAAGGTGTACTATTAAGGCCGTGCTGTGTATGAGACTTACGTAATGCTTGGAGTGGTTTGCTATGCAAATTTACGTCGACTCGTCTTGAAGCTATCAACTGTTTGATTTCTTGTTTGAACCTCTTCTTTGAAATACGAAAGTTGAAAAAAGATCGATATCTAGTTTAGTTTTCTAATATAAACACTTTAGTAGTATAAATGCAGAATGTCTACTAAATGCATCTTTCTCTTAATTGTTCTTGCATCATATGTGAAATACGAAATAAGCAGTTAGCCTATTAGCAATATCTTAGTCATTCTAACTGCATACATTGTTAACAGCATACAGGTAACAATAGACATATAGACGGGCCGACAATACATCACACGTTGATACACGCAGTGTCAATAACAGTAGTAATTGATGACGTGCCTCTCATATACACCATCATTGACTTACTGAAATTAAACTCAATCGAAAAATGAATTATTATAAAATAATTAATCGGTGAGATCTATATAAAATGAAAATGTGAGATATGAGAAGAGATACAAGTAATGTAAGAATAACGTTAATATTATATTGAAATGTTATCAGAAAATCTTATAAAAGGGTATAAAACGCACCCACGGCTCCGCCGGAAACTATGGCGAGTACCCGTTTCTGCTACTACCCTCACGTCGGTGAGCCACCGTCCAGCTAAACAGGCGGAACTCTCTCCCGCGACGGAACTCGCAGAGGTGTCTCACAGGAGCGCGTCCTTGCTCTGGTCGCTGGAAATATTAAACTCTAGGCTAGCCCGCGAGCTCTTCCTCTGCCTGCGTTAAGGTGTAGGGCCAGCAGCAAAGAGCCATTCCTAAAAATAAGCCCCCACGGTCTAGCAACGATTAGGGGTGTCCGTGGGCGAAGGAGCGCTTATCCTAGGTGACCCGTCACCTCATTTGACCCCGAATTAAAAAAAAACCTTTGTAAAAGTGTAAGATAAAGAAAGTAGGAGAATAGCCGTTGTAGTTTTTTATATCTACTTAGAGATAGATAGTTTTGAATATATGAATTGTTGAAAGTTGTTGTCAAAACAATGAGTGCATGCACATCATCATAACAGCACGTAATGCGGGTTATTGACTCTGTTGAGCAATATTTAGGTATTCTACGTGGGCAAACGCTGTATGGGCGGATTTTTTGCGTGTTTCGTAAAAAGGTTAGATCTATGTATTGTAAACACCGTTTCGAATATATGTTATATAGTTATATCTTCGTTTTTTCATTTATCGTTGCACTATGGGTAGCAAATTCCTTTTCTAGTCTCGCAATTGGTATTTGTGAGGTCTGGATAATGGCCCAGCGTGTGTCTTACGAATGGTATTATCATAAGGAGCGTGAAATAGTTTTACTGAGATTCTTTGAATGTGTAGGGATACGGCAGACCGTCAACAGAACTAAAGGATGGTTTTCGCTGTGATTGAACATAGATGGTGGTGATTTCTCACCATCAGCAGAACCACCTGCCACTATTAGCCACTGCATACGTCAATATTGTGTTTTGTAGATGTTAGAACATGGGGTATATTGATTTTCATGAAATCGCGGTCGTCATCCAGACTATTAAAGTACAGTAAACGATTTGGCTGCAGACTATTGTGTTTGTGGAGTTACAATCCGGCATTCTTTGCAACCTTACCTCGAGCGCATTGTTCAGTCAGCTCCTATTACTGAAATTCCACTATTCCTTTTTTATGCAAAACATTTTTTAATGGTAATCGGAATGGACCTACACGGACGTATATTAATAATTGAAAAGTGACTTTATTTCGTTTCAATACAGTGGTATATAGAGTGTATAATTTTGTCGTCTGTCTACGCAAAATATGAACTTGAAAGTTCTCGAGCCCGCTAAAGTTTTCACAAACGTGAAGTTAAGTAGATGTAATTGTCAGAGTAATGAATGTTTCATGTACCAAATCCCAATTGTAAGCTAAACGCTAAGGTGTATTCTGTAACTTTTCCTCCGTTCCTACCTAAATTTTAAATATTTTTGTAGCGTTTGTTATAATGATTTTATGATGTAAATGGAGTGGATTTTTTTAAAACTTTGTTAATTTCTTATTAAATCACAAATAGATATATCGTGGATAAAACAATATTTGTTCACAACATAATGAGTGCTATCCCTAAAACGCCTAGGATTGCTTATCCTAGGTCAACCTTTTGCGCTTTATTTTATAATACTAAATGCTAATGCTTTTTCGTGTGAACTTGCCTCTTTACGGACTATATTTTTTGAATATACACAGAGATAAGACAAGTACATAGATCAATGTTGGGGCACAGTCACAATAAATTGTTTAAAAACATACATTACGTTGCCAGACTTGATGATTAAGTTAAAAATTAATGTTTATTCGTTGTATCATTACCCGTTTATTCCAAAATTAACTAAACCATATATAACTTAATATGATATCAAAATTTTTATCAACATCTAGTTCGTATATTAAGCTAGAACAACATATTAACCAATCAGTAATCAAGTTTTATGGCGTAACCCAGATTCTTGGCCTTGCTAGTAAAGGGTACGAAAATTCAAATTACTAAAACATTTTAATTATAGTTTAAGCTAGAACGGACCTTGAAAGTATTGGGCAGGCAACCTTTTGAAATTCTCGGAATATTAGCTAATTATATGAAAATCCTTTGTTTGAATCCATTGTTCTGCGCTATCGAGGATTATGAATGCAATAAAACAAATCTATTTGATTGGTAAAATCTTGGCATTGTAAATTTTAACTATTCAATAGATCGCCGGTGACGTAAGTCATACAGGATTGGGATACCTTCAGGTTTCAATTTAAAATTGTTTTTTGTTTTCATTAAGACTTAGAGTTCGTCTCTAAAGTTATGGGTCTATCATAAAAGAAAAATGTTTAGGTTTTAAAGCATAAAAGGTTAATTTTTAATTATAACCAAAAAAAACAATAGTGAAAAGATCTTCACGAGATTTTATCAATAATAGAAATATGAAACCTTCATATAAATATAATATACTGAAATTCCAACTTAAAATGCATTGTATATTGAAGTCTACTAAGAACGACACATCTACACTCAATATAAATTTAATATTGAATATGAAAACAAGAAATTGTCGGTCTGTACGGTGTCTGGAGGTCACACAACTGGTTCCTTTTTGTTCGGGACCCTGACCTACCTTTGTAATTTATGGGGTCCATCTGAGCACTGAGGTTGTTGAGGGCTTAAGATAAATCATTTTTGTTAAGTACTTGTCATTCGACTGTACATAAAAGAGAATAAAAATGCGTTCAGCGGTTATAAGGTGAATTATACTTCAAAAAATAAATGTACCCATCCCTTATAGGCCGGCGTGCGATTCAATTGAAGCGACTTTTGCCTCCAGTTTTGTTAAACAAACGTTCAATTCATGTTTTAAATTAATATCTCTCTACTAATAATATATTCTAGCAACAAATATTATATATTTGTTTCTGATGTTGAAAGTGCCAGACTGATTTAAAATTCTTTCATTATAATATTTATTAATTCATATTACAAGGTAGACTTCATAATATTAAATAAGAAACGTCTACTAAGCTGAGGTGATTTTGAATGTTACGTACAAAGTAAATAAAGGTGACCCCATGACCTTCTGTTTTTGCATTTACTAGACGTCTACTTCATTATGCGACTAATTATAATTGCCATCCTCTTTTCGATCATAATATGCTAATAAAATGTAAAATTGTTTCCTTATAAGAAATAAAGAGAATAAGAAATAAATTTAACAACAGGTCCGGTGAGGTAGAAAATAAAACAAATGATAGATCTATTATAAAAAAATATTATACTTAACCGGCGACAAAATTTGTATGTCTGTCGCATCATAGAGCTTAATCGAATCGATTAAATTCGATGCGACTTTCAATTGATTTTTTAAAAGAGTTTTACGGCTATAGGTTCTGACCCTTTTAATTTTTTCCACAAGTAATGGCTTTATTTGGAGGTACGCCTACCTCAATTGTGATCGTACTTCACTGAATTATATAACTTTCCATTAATTGTGTATACAGATGAACAGTTTATGCCTAGAAAATACATAGTTTTCTATAAATAATATAGAATATGGCGCGCTCGCTGTTGCTATGGCGCCAAGACCTCGTAATTGACATCATTTTACTTGTATTTGACAAATTTTCTATTGTAAAAACCTCACCTAGGTTTTATAAGTTGGACATTGTCTCTTTATTGTGTTTTTGGTGTCCATAGCTTTAGGAGTATTCTGTTCCAAATATAGATGACATAATTTAGATAAATTTTAGGCATAAACTAACGAGATATTCCTACATATAATAAGTATTTTTAATTACCTTATCATTATAACGTCATTCTGCTAGTTCAAAGCCAACTTCAGCGGAGATAAGTGGTGGTGTGTCAAAAAGTTTTAATTAACTTGTACCCGGGCTAAAACGCGATAGCACCAAAATTAATTAACGTTACATTAGCGATACAAGTAATCAGTAATATATTATTTGGACGGAAACCACATTCGTCCGCCGTTCGGTTATCAAACATGGGAATTATAATGAGGATACGATAGGGAACTAGTGTTTTGTACGAGGAAGTACAATTTTTTGTTTAACTATATCCGCTACACCTATTTCTTGTTCACTCCTTAACGGAGTATTTAGTATTTAAGATACTCATTGCCGAGTAGTCTTATGAGTTAACATTACGCCATGTACCGGATTCGATTCCCTTTATAACTCAAGTAAAATAAACACTATAAATCTCTGTGGTACGATGAAGCATTTTTTCGTTCTGATATTAGTTGTTTTAAAGTAACGTCCCTTCTAAATTAACTAATAGGGCAATTTCAGTCAAATCATACGTAGATGACATGAAGGTTGAATTCAGTATGTAGGGCATTTTAATGAGTGGGAGCAACAGTGGGCGAAGTGCTTTCACTCAATAGGGACTATCGTTTATATTACGAGTAATAGAAACACGTCGACGTCAATTCACAACCGCACTAGTCACATAACGGACAGTTTGTTTTTGTTGTAACAGTTTAAAAATATGAAATTCCTATTAATATTTGACGATAATTCGGATAGGTTTAAAGTTTTTACTGTACCCAAAGTCGAGGTTCGTGTCTCACAGGAGACGCCCTTGTGTTATTCGCGGCAAAAGCATTAATCTATCCAGCTCGCCTCCCAGTCCGCGTGAAGCTGTATGGGTTGTATGGCCGCATAGCGAGTTAGCTATTAAAAAAAAACTTATACCGAACTGTCTTTACTTGCAAGTAAAGTAAGTACCGTTTAAGCGATCGTCAAAAAGCGAAAAGATTATCAGTTGTTGTACGTAGAAGCGTTTAATACTGTAGCTGAGCGTTATCAACATTCCGCCCTAACAGTATTAGTGCGCCGCGAGTGCGTGGGCGCAGTTCATTCATGTAACTGGAAGATGACGTCACCCCCGCTAGCTGTCACCCGCTCACGACCACTATCACTTGATATCTACATTTGTAACAGTATATGGAAACTGTAGTAAGCCTTGTTTAAATAACACTTGAAACAGGCATTTTGAAGTTGAAGTGCCGTGGTCAAATATTTCTCCGAAATAACTAAGACACGCCTAGAGTGCTCAAGAGTGGCAAGAATCAATAATTAGATTTAACCAATTTTTGATTTGCTTTAACTTAAATATTATCTCTATTATTTAGTTAAGAAGTCAATTCGACCTAAGTCTGATCTAAGTACGTATTTGGTTTTATTGGTTTCATTAATACGAATTCAGTACTAAATATTATCCGTTTTGATTAATTATTTTAAATAAACTCAGCTAAACTTGAAGCAAATATAGATTATATACAGATATCAGTGTAGTTTTAAATATTTACCCTCATTCTAGTATTATTAATGTCAATTAGACTTTCATAAAAAACCGAAATTTCGAAAAGAAGTCATCATGTTTTTCGTTTTTGGCTTTTCTCCCACTCCTATATCGTCCGTGGACCGTTTTTGTCGAATGCAGTTTCAAACGAAATATTTTAGCTGGCGCAGTAGTGTTATTTTTAAGATGTCTATTAGTTTCCAAAGATATATTATTTATTTACTAATTAATTCTTTAATGATATATAATGAGCTTTAACACAACTACAAATTAATAGAGGAAAAAACAAAAACAAACATGAATAATTATTTTCTATAATGCTATATAATGGTGGAAAATTTTAAATGTCACCTAGTTATTAAAATTCTGAGAAACGTATAAAATTATCAATGACGATATTGGGATATCAAACAGTCAATTAAATTAAACCTGTTTGACTTTATTTTAACTTTGATAACGAGTCTATAGTCTTAAAGGATTTCTTAAGCCAAATTAGACCTTATGTCAATGCAATAAGACGCACGCATAAAAACATAGTGCGTGTGTGTGTCAGTAGTACAATCGTATAGATAAGCGGCTGTCCTTGGCAGATTTGCCTTATCTTGCGAATTTTACAATTTGTGGCCGTAGCGGTAGCGTGGTGGCAAATAATTGTATGCAACATTGGAGTATATTAACTTAGTAAATTTATTGCATATTAACATTTTTCAATCAAATCTATTAATTGAAAGAAAAAGAGCGGTATTAAAAGCTTTATGAAATTTT
>JAAAKR030003344.1:6871-19275 GCA_010014985.3 Delias pasithoe
GTATAGCACTGATTGAAATGCGAACTTGCGCGATTAACAACATTCATTGCAGTTTTACATTTCATAGAGAACAGGCGTTCGTTAGGTAAACGACTGCGCTAGAAAATTAGATGTAAATAGGAACATACTCTTTTAATTATAAATTGCCACAATTAGTCCTTTTCATAGACCATTCTGTCCCGTTACTGCAACAATCAATGTCAGCGAAAGAGTGACAATTTTTAAGACTTCACAATAAGGACATATATACATATATTTATTTGAAAAGAACTTAAAATATTGCTACTTGAATTTATTATTTTGCATAGTCTATTAGAAAGTTGCAAGTAACAGATTTCGATAACCGAATGTTTAACAATGTCAGCGCAATTAGAGTTGGACGAGGAGGTCCTGATCATTTAACCACTCTAATAAATTAATAGCCAATAGCGCTAAGCCGGCGCTACCAAATTGCCACTTATAAATGTTAATGAGAATCTCATTTCCACTGCGAAAATATCAATTTATTTTTATGAAATGCGTTACTACCTCGTCTCGGGATGAAAATTAGCTTTTAAAACACTCTTAATATTCAAGCAGTATGGAAAGTTTTTAGTGAGCAGTTAGTTTTAATGTATGGACGTATCGTATGGGAATTCTAGTTGAAATAATCCGAAAAATAAACACATTTTATTTTGTAAGGTTTAGATGGCGTTCTACTTTAAATGCCAAACTTTGGAACAGTCGTAGGACCTTTGTACCAAGTTGTTTTTTACTGAGCATACCTACATCTAAGTAAAATACTGTAATGCGAAGTGATAAATTAAAAGCAGATATAGTTTTGTGAATTTATTATGCTCTTTTAAATGAAAGTCATATAATTTGTAATTGGTAAAATATTTCAGACGCATCAATAGTACGCAAGTATAAGCATCGTTGAGCCTGCATCTTAAATCGTATTTAAAGATCGCCCACACTTCATGGAAACCGGTATCTGTTCTACATTGAAGAACTTTTAAGGTAAATTTAGATATTTCGTTTATACTGGTCTAAGAAATTTGTTTTATTACTTATTTAAAATGCACTTTCAAGTCGTATTAAAACAGATTGTTTTGTGTGTTATAGAGGGGTAGTAGATGCCCCACGCAGCGCCAGTCAGCGCCATGTCGGCCGCGCCACGCCATCCTCACTTCTACACGGTCGAGGTGGGCGACACACGCTTCACCATCCTAAAACGCTACCAAAACCTTAAACCTATCGGCTCAGGAGCTCAAGGAATCGTATGGTGAGATCATAAATGCCTCAAGGCTAATTTAGTTTTAAGGAAATTCTGTTAAAACATACGCAAATATCAATGTAACTAGATTGAAAGTTGAAAATGCAATCCGTGAACAATATGAGTTAAGTTCTAGGTTAAGTTACTACACTTATTTACCCAGAATCTTCTTAAATTTCCATGCCGATGGAGTATGCGTAGCTTTATTGATGTTCTGTCATTATGCTCTTTAATTTGCTTTTGTTCTGTTTCAAAGCACTTCATAGACTGATATATTTGCATGCAACTATTTTCTTTATTTTCCATCCATATGTAGCGTACAGTATAAATTATGTATTTTTGATTTTGCCTTGTCAAAGCACGCTTTATGATGTTATGTTAAATGGCTTAGTATTACATGGGGTTGATATGAATTTTTAAACGTAATCGGCTATTTAAATCATGCGTTGATATTCTTAATGGCACACCGTGTTCATTATGATCTTCTGAACTGTCAAAAAAATCTACCCAAAAAATTGTTTTTTCATCAGATACAAAAGCATTCATTTAAAATTATTACTTTTTAAAAATACGAATTCATTTATTAAACAATGAGTATTCATAATTTATGTACGCTATAAATATCCGAAAAGTTCGTGATTTGATCACTTATATGATTCAAAGAGTAGCTCCAAATCCATATGTTGCTGATAATAACAACACTGAAATAATTATTAATATTTATTCATTATTAATTCAAGCTACGTTATTTGTATATTATAAGAAGTATTAATATTTATATTCACTTCTTGCTAAACTTGTCTCACCAAAATTATACTTTTCAAATATTAGTATCCCAAACTTTTATTGGTTATTAGAGTGCCCAGTGAGCTTCGTGTCACGTACAACAAAGAAACAACAATTAAGGCGCAACTACAAAAATATTACTTCATCAATGTGATTTTCCAGATAAAAACACAGTCCGCGTATAGACAACAAATCATGATAAAACCAACATCAAATGTCACGATTGACATTTGCCGTCAGGTCCAGCATACTCCAGTTATAGCGAAGTGAAGGAGAAAATCCTTGCTATATGTAACAAGCGCATCGCATAACTATTTGCAAGAATGTGATCGTTATTTATCAGACAGGAGTTTTACTGAACAATATTAACCACTTCTTATAACGTATGCTGCTATTTTAAACGAATGATTTCCTTGTTAAAATTATTTTAAAACCATCGGTATTAGTTTAATACTAATAAACCTAACATACTTTCCTTATAAATTACATTTCTTTGATGATAAATCTGCGTGGTTAAAGGGAGTGCGGCTGCATTGCGTCGCGTCGGTACAATTGAGAATAGTATCCATTTCTCAGTTCCGGAATAGGAATTGCCGGGAACACGGGTGAATAGGGTGAAAAGGTGTTGCAGTTGAGCAGCCAGGATATTGTCCAGCGTTCCCAATAATATGTTTCTGTTTATAGCTGATCGAGTTAATAGCGAGTAGCAATGGTTCAGTTTTACTCGGTAGCACTCGGTGACGCCGTGTTCACGATCCCCACGCGCTATAGCGAGCTGGTGCGCCGCGGCGCCGGCGCTCAGGGGACGGTGTGGTAAGGCTCGCCGCTTGCTTCTCTCATGCTTTGGTTCTCAGGACTAATCGCGTCACTAACACTTGCTGCTCAAAGCGGTATTTTGTAAAGCCGAGATTGTTTCATCCTGTAGGAGCATACAACATGCCGAAGCGTGTGCGTGATTAACGTTTCTATATTAGGGGAAGGATTTGAGTCGTCTAACATTTTTATTATTTTAACATCCTATTCAAAAATTCAAAATGTTTTCAGCTTAATTTTATAATCGCCGTATCTGCTAATGATAATATTTTTATTATATGTTACTATTAATAAAAAAATATACCTGTTTGGAAATGGATTGTTTATAATTGTATTAAGTTACGAAAATATTCTTTGATGTCATATCCATCTTCCAAAATCAAGATCTCTACAGATGAGTTTGAAATTATCTATGCTTCAAATTTATTGTTCAAATAGATAATGAATTATACTGTCATTTACATGGCACGGTTTAAATAATAAATTACTGACATCTGAGAACTGTATTATAAACCCTTATATTATTTACCTACATAAAAATTTATCTTGACATGATTTTTCTACTTGTATATTTAATTGCATGGCTTTATAATATTTATTGCAGTTTTTTATTTACTAATTTTTTTTATTAAATATTAATTTCTGTGTTTGGTGTGTTTTAATCATAACAATATATGTATACATGTATATAGTCAAATTCTTTGCCATACCTATAGAGCAACTATTAAACTATTATTATAACTATGGTGTACAAAAAACATTTAAAATTTAAACGGATTTTCTTCAAAACACTATATAAACTGTTATTTAAGTTTGTTTTATTCATTCATAGCAGGATGATGCCTGTATTTATTTTAATCACTGTCTACTGATCGAGAGAGAGAGACAGAATTCTTTTGGCATTTATAATATTCTTCTAAAGATTGAAATAATTACTGATAAAATTGTAACTTGTATTATTTCTCATTTTCTGTAATAAAAAAAAAGCTAGGATTTCCCGGAACTTCCAAATCTAGACATACCCCACTTAGGACCATCTAGTACCAATGCTCTATTGTCGACAGTGCGGCTTACGACACAGTGACACAACAGAACGTCGCGATCAAGAAATTATCGCGACCCTTCCAAAATGTGACGCACGCGAAACGCGCCTATCGAGAGTTTAAGCTCATGAAACTCGTCAATCACAAAAATGTATGTATTGTCATAAGTATCCTATTTCAAAGAAGGACTTTTCTTTCTAGCACAAAGACAACTCCTCTAAATCTACAAGAAATTAGTTGGGGGTTATGTTAAATGGTAGATTGTAAAACCTATTACCAGTTAAAAGTTCCTTGTGTGATTTTAGATGTGAAAAATATCGTTATCGGATAGTATGATTAGTACATTTTAAAATACAAACAGCATGATCTTGTATTTCCAGATAATCGGTCTGCTGAACGCCTTCACCCCACAGAAGAGCCTGGAGGAATTCCAGGATGTGTACCTTGTGATGGAGCTAATGGACGCCAACCTCTGCCAGGTCATACAGATGGACCTCGATCACGAGCGGATGAGTTACTTGCTCTACCAGATGCTCTGCGGCATTAAGCATCTCCACTTGGCGGGCATCGTGCATCGGGTATGTCGAACCTCATATCGTACCAACCATTTGGTGCATTGTTGTTTCGGTTCAGCCACAGAATTCTAGTCACTGTTCGAGTGTCAATGTCATGTGTCATTACGTGTGTCAATTATAATATATGATAATGATATATATACTTATTATGACTTCTAATTAGAAACAACACGTTACAGGACTTAAAGCCGTCCAACATAGTGGTGAAGAGCGACTGCACTCTTAAGATTCTGGACTTTGGTCTGGCTCGTACAGCCGGAACCACGTTTATGATGACGCCCTACGTCGTTACTAGATACTATCGGGCACCAGAGGTAATTTTTTTTTGCTGACCTCTACTTACCTTACAAGTTTGATATTTACAATAAATAAAAACATATTATTATATGCATGTTTTAAGATATTACCAGCTGTATCTTCATTTTACGACGGTTTCTGCTGTGTTAAAGGTGATCCTCGGTATGGGGTACACAGAGAATGTGGATATATGGTCGGTGGGGTGCATTATGGGAGAGATGATACGTGGCGGAGTACTCTTCCCTGGGACGGACCACATCGACCAGTGGAATAAGATTATTGGTACGTTCAAACTTGTAGATGCCTAACAAATATGTTTTTGTTGTTGTTTTGAAGTCTTCTGGTCCTGTATTCATCAATTCTACAGATATTAGTGATTTATGTATTTAAAAAGAAGATAAGAATTAATTCGTTTAAAGCGTGCAAAATATATCTCGTTTTTTTAATATAATGTTTTATTGAACACGTGAATTTCACTTGCAGAGCAACTCGGCACGCCATCGGCCGCTTTCATGGCGCGTCTTCAGCCAACAGTGCGCAACTACGTGGAGAATCGGCCCCGTTACGCCGGATATAGTTTCGAACGACTATTCCCAGATATTCTGTTCCCCTCGGACAGCAGCGAGCATAACCGGCTCAAGGCGTCGCAGGCGCGCGATCTGCTCTCGCGCATGCTGGTCATTGACCCCGAGAGACGCATCTCCGTAGACGAAGCGCTGCTACACCCGTACATCAATGTCTGGTATGACGAAGGGGAGGTTAATGCGGTGCGTATTCTGCCTCAGTAAGTCACCTATCTCACGTACAAGGCGTGGGGCGTCAGGGCATCACATCGATACGCATTTCTGCTGGAAAAACTATGCGAAGCAGTAATCTTAATACACATTTAACACCTATGGAACCGAGAAAAACAGATTTTCATGACACAAGTATATGATACCAGGTGTAAGCTATTTCTTGGAAACAATATGATGTTCTGATATATAGTTTTACAAACTTTTGAAAGTATTTTTATTACTGAGTATTGCTATTGTTACATACGATTTTTTATGGCACAGCGGGCAACAGAGCAGGAGGATCTCCTCTATGGTAAGAGATCATTACCGCCCATTGACAACCGCGCCACAATTCGAGCTTTTTGATTGTTTTTGATTTGCTTGTTGTTTTAAATGAAATTATAATTTTTATTTAAGTTTTGTTGTTAGTAAGCTTTTGCCAAAAAATTAACTCGAGTCTACTTTTGTTAACCACAGCCGGCTCCGGCGGCATACGACCACTCGGTGGACGAACGTGAGCACACGGTGGAACAGTGGAAACAGCTGATCTATCAAGAGGTGGTCGAGTACAGCGCTCCCTCTCCCGCCCCTCCCGCCCCTCACCACCTCACCGCCTCCGACCTGCCGCCACCCGCACACACCGCATAGGTAAATCTCAGTCATCATTGCATTACTTTATAAAGAAAGAGTGTTGAAGCGCAAGTTGCTAGTGGCGTTGTCACGTTGATCTCGCGAAAATTCCAACAGTATAAACTTTATATAAATTAGTACAATACACTCAGCTGTTGTGGGTAATGGGGTTAAGAGACATAACCTATATAGTAACTTGTATCTTCTGTTCCGACGTACATTATGAATTCATGATGCGTTTACATAGTTAATATCAACATTTGGAGGTAGTCTTAAATTTGATCTTTCCACCAGGTTCCATCCGAATCGACCGCTGAGATTGAAGAGACGTGCAAGGACAATAGTCGACGAGTCTCAATTACACCTGTATATAGTATATGTACACTGAGAGTGCAATCCATGGACTAGTTTAGCTCAAGTGACCCGGCTCCGGACTCGTCTATTGTAGTCTTTTCTTCTTGTAGTAGGAATAAGTGCAGAAGGAAAGAAACGCTATAAAAATGTAGCCTATCTTACCAAGTGAATTGCAAATATTTAATTCTATCCAAGGATTGTGCAAGAATGGGTCTCTAACGACGTTTAATGCTTTTTCTATTTGAGTTTGGTTTCAGTACATGTCGAGGTCATCAAAATTCGCTTTACAAGTTTCTTGGTGATAGTTTTCCTTCTGCACATTTCAATTCAGTTATGTAACGTGTCTTTTTAAATCTTATGATCTTTTTAGTTCCTATCCATATCCTTTCGAATTCTTATCATTTGCGTCAAACAGTGCCTTTTGCTAGTGTTTTTTCGGATTGGATGGACTGAATTTTATATCTTTTGTTATAACCTTCATAATAATTTGGGCTGATTCTTTGTGTATCAAGTTAATTGTTATTTTAATTGTGCAATCATTATTTTATAGTTGTCACTTGCAATCTTCTCGAATGACTATTTACAGAATTAACTGCCAATTACTGTTCTCAATGGATTTTTGGAACAGTACCATTCGTTTCTATCCAATATTTAATCCATTTTTAGTATTTTAGATAATGCGTATATTGATTATAAATACTACCCGTGGTATATTTTAAGAGGGACATTACGAATTATTGTCTTGCATAGGACATACATTGTTTATTTAGTTTTTTCGTTTCGTGAGATAGTCAGTCGGGATTTCGTGATGTTCATAGTTTTTCGTAAGTAGAACCCTAGTTGCGTTGTTGACTGTATAAGTAGATGAATAAGTACATTTTTACCTAAGTAGTTTATTTAGGTCGCCTCACACGTTACAATTTCAATAAATATGACTTTAAATACGTAATGATCATGAGCTCTAGAAACAAATAATTTATGTATATTGGTTAGGAGCTCGGGACTTTGCCGACTTCATTTTACTGTTAATTTGATTATCGTTTGATTGATATAATTCTGCTTGTGACCATAGACGATTACCATGGGAGCGGTAACATAACGTGTGAGGGGCAGTAGGTTATTGTTTGAAACCTCATTAGGTGATATAATAATATAACTAAGAGAAAATGGATGGCGGTAGTCAATAATGGATGGTTTCATGAAATAGCACAATTTATTAGCTATAGAAGACAGACGCTATATGTTGAGAGAACAAAATAAGCAATACCTAAAATGTTAATAAGTTATTCTTCCTCACTTAGCAGTTGAATTAAATTTTTGATTATCTGATTCATTAAACATATCAGAAGGTCGCAATAGATAGATTGAGTTTGAAGATTTGCAGCAGTGCTATGCCGCTCTGTTTTGTAATTTGAATGTTACTATACTTTTGTTCCATAGGGAAATTCTAAAAAGGTGGTGAATCATCAATACAAAATTTAATATTTAGTAACTTTCTCTTTCATTACTGCATCATCCTTTATAAAATGTATACAAAAATATTTTAATTAATTAGAATGTAAATAAGTGTAATGAATGTAATAGGCTAAATGGAACAAAAGTGAAGAACATAGATACTATCTTTAGGGCATTCTGTTTAACACTATATAAAGATAAAGTTCACAACTGTACGTCCAAAATGTCCATTTATATGTTAAATGTACCTAATGCAAATTACAATAATGTAATCTTTAGATTGTATTTTAGTACATGAGGTTTAAGGTTGTAGCGATGTTGAACGCAGGCCGAGCGGCGCTTAGCGGTATTCTTTGAGTTACACGATGACTATCTAAAACAACTTATTTTTACTGTACACGTAAGTTATTTCATATTTTAACTGAATAAATTGAAATGGTTATTATAAAAATGCGTTTGATTTTATTAATCTCTTATTGGTAAAAAAATATTTAATATAATTACCTACTTTTTTTGAAAAAATACGTAAATAATATATTCGTATTAAGTTCCACAAAGGCATAAATTCCATTGAATGAAGACTTCAACTTTCAGAAATATTTATTTTTACTTTCTGAGTGTCGAACCATAGTTGTTGTGCCATTCTTGTTATTGCAATTTCAGACTGTGATAAATTTAAATATACATATATCAAACATGTTATATGTATTGACTTGACCCGTTATAGTCCGGACCTGGCACTAAGCGATTGCCACCTATTCCTGTCCTTGACGAATCATTTTGCTGGTGAGAAGTTCGCCACAAGAGAAGACTGTGAAAATCGATTATCCAAGTTCTTTGACAACAGGTACAATGCTGTCTACGTGAGAGGCATCATGAAATGGCAACAAGTCATCGAACAAAACGGGACTTATTTGACCTAAAACGGATCATTTTTAGTATGTTAAATAAATCTATGAATTTTGTATAAAAATAATGAATTTGTTTTTACTAGACCTATTATTAGTGGTCTGTGATCATATCAGCTATGCGTTTGTAACATCTGGAACGTGTTAGTGTTTACACGATCTGTGGTACAAGGTATAAAGTAATCTGTAAAATATTAAATACGAAAACCAAATACATATTTTGTCGATTATCGTTTGTATGAGCTTAAAAATTCATAAAATATTACAATAAATCTAGAACCGTTATAATTTTAATATTACGTACGTAGACAGTGAAAAATTGTTTCATATAGTGTGGAATCATTGTGTTACGCTAATTTGAAAGAAATTTATATTGAATATAAGATGTCGGAGAAAGATAAAGCTAAAGGAAACACACAAACCAAACACATTCCAAAGGATGCGCAAGTTATTATGTCTATTTTAAAAGAAGTGGGTATTACAGATTATGAGCCTCGCGTCGTCAATCAATTGCTAGAATTTACATACAGATATGTAACATCAGTCTTGGATGATGCACGAGTGTTTGCAAATCATGCGAAAAAAAAGATAATAGACCTTGACGACGTTCGGTTAGCAGTTCAGATGCAGTTAGACAAATCATTTACTAGTCCTCCACCGCGAGAAGTACTTTTAGAACTAGCCAGGGTCAAAAATGTTAATCCGCTCCCATTAATTAAACCACATTGTGGGCTTCGATTGCCACCTGATCGGTATGAAAATCTGAATAATCGTTCATTAAATTATTATCTTAACCTGGTAAAAGATTGTGTTTTTTGATCCTAACAAAAAGTTTTGTTTTAGCTATTGTCTCTCAGCATGTAATTACCGTTTGAAATCAGTCCAATCAAAAAAAGTAGCATCTAAGCCCGTTCCATCAGCACCAGTTAAAACTGTCACATCATCTAAAGCAGGCAACCCTAATGTGGTTATGAAGAGATCTCAGGGATCTATAGGCATTAGTGCAAAAGGAAATATGGCCCCAAAACCAGTCCTTAAATTCACATCAGGAAGCAAAGTAAGAAGTTTAAAGTAATTTATCTGATGAGAGATATGAGAAGCATTTGGTATATCTTTTTATTAAGTAGTTATTACCTCATCAAAAGTTTTAAATGTGAAGTTCATATAAATCTTTTGACCAACTAAATTTTTATTATATTAATATATGTTTACTCAATAGGTTGTTGCAAAACCAGCTGTAAGGGTGACATCAGGCCCACCTCAACAGAATCCAGTAAAAATGGAAATGGATGATATCTCACACAAGAGAAAAAGAGAAGATGACGATTATGATATGTAGATAGATACCTTGTAATTGTTAAGAATTTCTTATATATATAAAATGTGTGGTTGTAATTATTATTGTTCAAATAAAGATCTAATAATATTTTTTTTATGCATATCTTTTTTTCTTACATATAATAATAGTATAAAAATTATATAGAAAAGTTCATTTTTGCTTGAATTTCGGTAAATAGGAATTTAAGCAAATAGATAACAATAACTTCATAGCATTAAAAGCACCAGAAGGCTTTCTATTTGAAATAGATGAATAATGATTGAAACTTGTTAGAATATAATATTATTTATTACAAACTGAATGATATTTTATATTTAATTTCTTATAAACATTACATATTCTCATCTTAGAAAATAAATCTCTAAAAAATTACAGATTTAACTTATGAGTTAACAATAAGATTTAGCAAAAAACACTTTTAGTAGGGCTGCTATAATATAAAAATTTATTTCTTTTCATACTGGTAGAAACCTTCACCAGTTTTAACACCTAATTTTCCTTCAGCAACCAATTTGTCAAGTGTGGGAATAGCACTAAATAGTGCTTGATCAGGAAATTTTTTTGCCCATCCATCAAGAATGAATTTGGTTGTGTCTAGTCCTACATAGTCAGCTAATTCAATAGGACCCATTGGGTAGCCTGCACCAAGTTTCATGGCAATATCTATATCTCTAGCTGATGCATCACCTTAAAACAGATAGAATTATTATGTACAACAACATAACATCATAGAAATATTTTATTGGTATATCAATACCCAATAACCAACCTCTCTCCATCAATCTCACAGCCTCTCCAATGTAAGGGACTAGAAGCCTGTTGACAATAAAACCAGGTGTGTCTTTACATGCCACACATGTCTTGCCTATAGACTTGCCCCACTCCATCATAGTGTTGAATGTGCTATCAGTTGTCTCTGCACCACGAACTATTTCCAATAGACGCATAATTGGAACTGGGTTGAAGAAATGTAATCCTCCAAACCTAAATGTAATGTGGTATCAAATTTTGACTTCTAAATTATTTACATAATTCTGAAGTTATAAAATTTCAAGTTTTGGTAACTTACTTGTCTTTTCTCTTAATAACAGATGCAATTTCATTAATTGAAAGGGAGGATGTGTTTGAAGCAAATATAGTATGGGCTGGTGCTGCCTAGAATTATGGAAGTAATAATATTATGTTAAGTGACTACATACAAAATAATAAATTGATAGAAAAAAACATATTGCAATCAATATATACAATTGAATAAGTACTTGTATACTTACATTGTCAAGTTTCTGAAAAAGTGAATGCTTAACATCAAGGTTCTCAACAATAGCTTCTATCACTAAATCACTTTCTTTAACAGCACTTATTGGATCTGTGGATGTTGTAATTCGAGTAAAAGCATCTTTTGCAAACTTCTCGGCTTCCTGGGGATTGTCTTTGTACAGTTTCTTAGAGATTTTGCTCAAGCTGTTGCTGATGGAATTCTTTGATTTTGCTAGGACATCTGAGTTTACATCTACCAATGTAACATTTTGGCCAGCTTGAGCAGTCACCTACAAACACCATCAGATTATATTACATTACCTACACAAATGTATTATTTAATGTGCGTATACAATTAAGAGTTCTAAGAAAAAATATATTTTACCTGTGCAATACCAGAACCCATAAGGCCACCTCCAATAACAGTTACATTTTTGATTGCAGTTTGAGCAACTGAAGAATTTGAAAAGTTTCTAGCTATAATTCCACATTGATTCATTATGAATGTAGAATATTAACTTAATTTAAAAATACTCCTTTAGAAAATAATATCTATGTAAAAATACAAATTTTTCTGCTTAAATGTAATAAATATTTATAAAAATACAAGTTCCATCAAATTTAATGCTAAATGGTAATTCAATGAATACGATTCCAAAGTTCAATTATCACTTATCATCAGTCAGTACTTAGTTTTGCAATTTAGTGTAAAAAGCGCTGGATATATCTGGCGCTTAAAGCGCCAAGTATAATATATTGTTACAAGAGAGCCGCCGTCTCTGATTACGACACCATGTACCCCGCCGCCCGCCAGGTTTTGAGAGCCAGTGCGTGCCAGGCGCCAGCATCGCGCCTCTCGGCGTCCAGCCTTCGTAGCGTGCACACTGTTGTTTCGTTGGTTTTCATTACTGTTTTT